>CM070665.1:22795221-23085221 GCA_036346575.1 Dendrocalamus sinicus
ATATATATATATATATATATATATATATATATATATATATATATATATATATATATATATATATATATAAAATAAAACAAGGACGCTATGGTGTCTGGGGCACTAAGCCTCCCTACCTTTGGATTGCATTTAATTGTGTGCTAGTGTGATTGAGACTTTCCATCCATGATTGATTTAGCATGCGTGATATATTATATACCATTGCACTAGCACGTATCTAAAAGCAATCTAAAAGGCAGAGAGGTTTGGTACCCATACACCATAATGCCCCATTTCAACGTCACACACACACACACACACACACACACACACACACACACACACACACACACACATATATATATATATATATATATATATATATATATATATATATATATATATATATATATATATATATATATAGTGGAGAAAAAGAGGAAAATGAAAAATCCTTATATCCTCACGGAAATACAAAATAAAAAACTATATTAAAAATGTAACATATTTAAAACAACTTTCGGCTTCTACCTTCTAAAAGTTACAAACTGTTTTAAATAGGGTCTTATTTGTCTCTTTGTCTGGAATTAATTTGTGAATGTAACGTTTAGTACACAGCCGGAGCATTCCCATCGAGTGTACACTGATACTCGCCGGGCGACACCCGAAAGACACGATATGTAACTGTTTGCGAATCTTAATTAGTTTGATGTAGTCTCCAGTACATTGTGGGCCTGGCCGGCCACTCAAGTGGTGTGCCCTGTGGGGATATTGGTCATATTATTTTAGTTACTAGCCTCATAGGCGCGGCGCGACGCCGCGCCAGCCACTGTGTGTACCGAAGCAAAAGAGGCGATAATTCGTGAGGAGTTTTTTTTAAAAAAAATCGAGGGCGAATGTGTATTTTCGAAAAAGTTAAAGATCTTTTTCGTAAAAAATCGAGGACCTGTATGTAAACAAACGAGGACCCGTGCGTGATTTAGAAAAATACGGGGCGCTATCCTGCAAAGTGGAGGGGCTAAAAAAAACTGGTAGGGACCTTTTTGCGATAACCGAGGACTTTTACGTAATTTCGGGAAAACACATGGGCTTTTTCGCAAAAACGGCTCGACCGCATTTAAGATTCCTTTGCCACCGCCGCCGGCGCTCGCGCGAGCGTGGCCATTCCTCCGCGCGGAAACTCCCCCGGGAATATGAAGGTTATGATTACGGGTGGTTTTTAGTTATAATTGATAAATTTTATTTATGTTTTTGAAGATAGTAGTAGACGGTGTATATAGTTTTAGAGTTAAGAAGCTATTTAAAGAATTTACTTTTAGAAATCGTTTAAAAAACCATCTTATTTGTTTTCACTTCTGAAGAAGCCGAAGCCACCCCTAAAGCTCCATTTAGGCCCTGTTTGGCAGGGCTCCTCTTCACAAGTGGAGCTGTTTTTTTTGGCTTCACAAGTGGAGCCAAGTGAAGCTATTTTTTTCAGCTCCTTGGGTGGAGCTATTTTTGTCTCAGCAGATTTTAAGGAGCTCCTTGGGTGGAGCTATTTTGCTTTACCCCGTTTGGCACAAAACAGCTCCAAATAGCTCCAAGGAGCTGGTGGTGGAGCTGTGCCAAACGGGGCCTTAGGATGCATGGAGCTCCTTGCAAGAATAATTAATAGGCTAGCTAGACTGGTTTGTGGTTTCAAGTTAATTTTTGCAATATTAACCCCAAACTGCAGTTTTGAAACGAATTTTGTTTGCACTTTGCACCGTACCTTACAGTAGTTTTGATTAGTTTAATTAGACTACCAGAGGCAAAGAAAGGTGATTTTTTAATAAAAAAACATTGCCGAAAGGTGATTTTTTTAATAAAAAACATTGCCTTTTTATAATTAAAATGGTATTGATACTCCAAGATACTAGCAGATACAAAATAGCTAGTGGCCTAGTTGTGCAATCATGAAACAATTTGCTTCGTTTGATGTTACAATTTGACTCATCTCCGTGCGCACGGCTATGGTCATTGCTCGCTGCATGGCAATATGAAGGGCCTGTTCTTTTTGGCTGTGACTTGTGGTTTTTGGCTGCGGTTTGTAACTTTTAGGTTGTTTGTACGAGAGATTATAGAATAACAGAAACTTACGTGCTGTTTTTGCTAATATAAATGAAGTTAGTAAAGTATGTACTATAATTAACTAGTAGACTCTATCTTGAAAAATACTCCGTTTAAAAGTTAGTTATTGTAGAAAAGCCGAAAAACAGCTTTTAGAAGCTGAAAAGAACAGGGCCGAATTCTAGTGTTAACCCAAACAAATATTTATCTTTTTTAATATATTTTTCGGGTATAGTATTAGTATTTTAGCCGTTAATTTTGTATTGGTTCAATGTCACCTTAATTAGCCTTCCATTTCATCAGTGTGCCCTGTTTAATCAGCATATGCAACCTTTTCAGGATACCTAATAGATGTATTTAACGCTCTGAATGCTTGGACCGCCTGATTGGAAGTTGGAACATGAAACCGGACAAACCTAATGAAAGTCAAATTATGAGCAAAATTTGTACCGGTGCCTTCATCATGTTTGGTTTGGGTGGCAGAAAAAGAAGCGTCTTCAATTATTATTTTTAAAACATACTCCATTCATTCATCTTTTTTACTTTTTTATTTTTTGCAGTCTTCAAGTTTATAATTTACACTATATATACTAATAAAATTATAATATTATGAAAGCATTTTTAATGACAAATTTAATGATATAATTTTTGTATAATTAATCTAGATAGAAAGTTTGACTATATAAAATTTAGAAAATCAAGTAAAAAAGAATAAATAAAGTATGACAGAATCTCTCTTCATCCATTAAAGAGGGAATAGCCGAATAGGGTTTACATGAGCATCACTGTTCCAAATAGGAACGCCGATGGAATAAACACCGCAAAGTCAACTAGTACCATCAACACCCTCACACAAAAGAAGTGTCTTCAATTATATGGCGTGCCTGAATCTTTCTTGTGGAGTATACCCTAATAATCGATCTCTATAAAATGCACCTACTCTGACACTGTCCAAGCCGAAATTAACACAAGTGAAGCTTGGCAAGCTCCTGCCACTGCGCAAAGACGACGACATGAAGGCCATGGCGTACTCTTGTTCCTCGGCTTCTTCCTTTATTGTGCTTCTCGTTTGGCCTCTCATGGCGTCAGCAGCCGCCGCGCCGGCCTACGAGACCAAGTCCATAGACCCCGGCCTCGCCGTCATGCCGCTGCCGCAGCCGGTGTCCGGCCCGGAGAGCCTCGCCTTCGACCGCCGTGGCGGCGGGCCCTACGCCGGCGTCTCCGACGGCCGCGTACTCAGGTGGCACGGCGGCCGCCTCGGCTGGACCGTCTTCGCCTACAACTCTAGGCACAAGTAAGCTGCATGTACACATGCACGAGCACGTACGGAGCACGCGTGTGTGGCTATGGAGTATATCTGTATCAGTGTATCGGTTATACACATGCGTGCATGGATGCTTCAATCAGTTGCGCGCGTGCGTGCAGGAGCGTGGGGATGTGCGCGGCGGACAAGAAGCTGGTGGTGCCGGAGAGCGTGTGCGGGCGGCCGCTGGGGCTGCAGTTCCACCAGAAGTCCGGCGACCTGTACGTCGCCGACGCGTACCTCGGGCTGATGAGGGTGGAGGCGCGCGGCGGGCTGGCGGAGGTGGTGGCGACGGGGGCCGGTGGCGTGCCGTTCAACTTCCTCAACGGGCTGGACGTCGACCAGAAGACCGGCGACGTCTACTTCACCGATAGCAGCACCACGTACCGGAGAAGGTACAGAAAAAGTTAATTAAGTATATACTATATAGTGCAGTTAACGTACGTGCCTGTTCTCCATTTCTTTTGTTCTATATACGAGCTGAATTAGGTCTCATGCATCCGCGCCATTCACGTGCATGGGTTTTAATTAGTTTAGGCTTCTATGCTTGTCCTACAGTAATAGATAAATATTACTTACCATTTTATATGTTTAGAGATTAATATAATTTTTATTAGAGATGAAAGTATAGCACACTCCTTATTAAATAGATTTTATTAATGGATGTATCTAGATATTACCAAAATGTTTTCTTCCTGTCAATCATTCAGATTTGAATTTGTTTGTGATCCTGGCATATTGTACTTCGTATTGGCATGCGCACGTACATGGAGTACCTATCATGCGTGTTAATATTACATGGTTTGATTACTTGTAGTGCTGTAAGTTTAAAACCTGATAAGAAATGATAGCCCAAACAAACTCTTAATTTGTGATAATTCCGCGAGATTATTCCGATACTAATCCAATATGTATGGGATCTAAATCATGTAGTGCAAAGCATAGAGCTTATAATATGTGTAATGACGATTTTGTAGCTAGGTCGACGATCCCAACAGCATAGTTTTTTAAGAGTAAGAACTTGCACTATTGTTTCTTTAATATCTAAATTAAATTACAGAAACGCGTAACTCCGTATTAGCAAAATCTTTCACTTATCCCTGTGCACTTTTGAGGTGTTCACTTTTGCAATACCTGGTGTCAACTGAAACATTTTGACACAGGTATCATGAATTAATTAAGTGACACTTTTGCACGAACACATCTACCTGGAATGTTTGTATCTTACTCTCTCTTAACAAATAAAATGCTCCGTTATCACAAGCTAGGCAGCTTCATCCTGTACGGCTGTGCATGCTTCTGGGAGGAATTAACGACCTTAATGTCCGATCGTTTGTGCAATTAATCACTGGAAATCACCACCTACCACTACTAGCACTAGCAGTCCACATTAGCCTAATAATGGCCTAAACTCCTCAACTGTGCGCCCTCACATCGCGCAATCGACAGCCGCACCTACCTCTGTCTTAACTAGCTCTTTATTGAGTATAGTTGATCAATGTAACTAGCAACCGAAATGAATGTATGATTTTAGACAACTGGAAAATACGTAGATCTTCTCATGTACAGGGAAAAGGTATATATGTCATTTTTCGTTTTTCTGCGGTTTTTTATTTCTCTCATTAATCGGTACTCATTGTACTTAATAAACCGTAGCCAGAAAACTTAAGCCGCGCAAAAAAAAAAAGCTCATAATTTGTTGTCAGTCACTATGTTGACTTGAAAAGAAAGTCCAAAACGTCGTTCTCTTTTTACTGGTCTGAGTACTGCCATATGTACTTTTTGTAGACATGTTTAGAATATAGAAATTGATTTCAGAGGAGTATATGTAAGAATTATCGCAATCCTTTCTTAAGAAAAAAAATTTATCACAATTCAAATAGGATCTAGAATTTTTGTTGGATTCTTTTGGGCTTATTGCTTATCGCTTTTGGCTTATGCTACTAGAACTAACTTTAAACGGTATTCTAATCCTTATATGCTACAGTGTCTTTTTTTGGGCTTATGCTATAGTGTTTGTGGCTTCTAGTTTATGTTATAGAAAACCCGTACTTTCAGACCCTTCTAAGACCTGCAGAGGCGTTACTAACTGGTCCCCAGTTTCATCGGCTCTGTCCTGACTGAAAGCGATCCAGATTGGAAATCACTCTTCAAGATATATACAAAACACTGCAGCATCCGGTAGATAATAATACAACATGTATAGTCAAAGTTTGTGTGCAGGCGACAGAAAGCGTAATTACACCGGCGACAGAATATGGATGAGAGGAGCATGGAGTAATGATCCCAGCAAGATGATAGTACTACCAATTGACGCGATTGAGCACTGCAGTGGTACTAATGGCGTTGGCTAATTCGCACCTGTGTCTGTCTGTCTGTCTACGCTGCAGCGACTACCTACTCGTGGTGGCCCTCGGCGACGAGACGGGGCGCCTGCTCCGGTACAGCCCGCGCACGCGCCGCGTTGCCGTGCTCCACGCCGGTCTGTCCTACCCGAACGGCGTGGCGGTCAGCGCGGACGGGACGCACGTCGTGGTGGCGCACACGGCGCTGAGCGAGCTGCGGCGGTACTGGGTGCGCGGGCCCCGGGCCGGCAGGATGGAGACGCTCGCGGAGCTGCCGGGGTACCCGGACAACGTACGGCCCGACGGGCGGGGCGGGTACTGGGTGGCGCTGAGCCGCGAGGCCGACGGCCCCTCGGTGGCGCCGACGGTGGCCGTGAGGGTCGGCGGCGACGGCGCGGTGGCGGAGGCGCTGGACGGGTTCAGCTTCGTGACGGTGAGCGAGGTGGCGGAGCGGAACGGCACGCTCTGGGTCGGCTCCGTCGACACGCCCTACGCCGGCGCCATCAACTGATACTTTTATTGTTACTCCTACTACGGCATGCAGCGATCGTCGATTCGTCATTCACCATGCGTTGATCGAGTTGAGTGGAAGCGTACGTGCACAGTGCATTGTGCAACACGTTGATGCTGTGCGTACATCCGTGTGCGTCTGTGGCGAGTGTACGCAAGAACCTATTCGTATCGGTTTTTCGCCGATAACTTTTGGTTGTATCTGACAAATAATAACCAATAAAACTAGTTTATAGGAACTATCGTATTAACTTTTAGCTTTTTACTGAATGTATTATGTAATAAAGAGCAAACGACGATACAACACAAGGTATTATAACATTCGGACTGCCATATGGTTTGCGAAATTGTGACATAATAAAATATATAGTGCATTACAACATGTGAAATCGCAAAATGACTGATAGTAGTAGCTGATAAATAGCAGTGACTGATAGAAGCAGCTTATAAAAGTTAGGACGTTCATATTGGCTTTGGTTGAGTTCTTTAGCACTTATGGCTTTTGGATTATGCTATAGTGTCTAGCTTTTAATCGGTGTGTCTTTTAAGACAGGGTCTACAAGTATATTGTAGTATAAAACAGTACCGAGTTCAGCTATACCGGCTAAAATTGTATGCGATTATTTTTCTCTACGTATGTCTCTTGTGAACAGTATAGCATTCAAAAATTTCAGCCCTAAATCATAAACCATAATTCAAAAAAAATCCATTCTTTGATTTCTAAACGTGAAGTTAGTAGTCAAAGGTAATATGAATGGGCTGTTAGTTAGTAGGGATTGCATCTCAGTTCAGCTGCCTGCGTTGGGCAGTGCCGCAGTGGTACCGCACACTGTTGTTGTTCAAAGCCATGTGGCCATGTGGGGGTTCCCCGTCCCTGTCTTTCTGACGGACGATGCTCTAGCAGGAGCAGCCGAGCAGTAGGGCAGTGCAGCAGCCAGCAGCCAGCAGCCGCGTGGTAATGGCGCTCGGAGTCAAGAAGCAAAAAGCCTCCATCCAGCCGCTGGCCGCTGGCCGCTGGCCATGCGATTAATTGCCGAGAAGCCGCCGCATGGACCGAAGCGTCCGCGGCCGGGCCGATTCGCGTCGACGGGTCTTGACTGGAGGAGCGCCTTCGCACGAGCGCCCACCGCTCGGTCCCGCGCGGCCGCCGACTCGGATGCCTGGTTCCGACGGCCGCAGGGCGCACACCAGCCGCTGCCGCTGCCGCTGCCATTGCCGCGGTGGAGCAGAAAACGGCTGACTTCTCGGCAAAAATGGCTCGCTTTTGTTGGCATCGAGGTTCTGAACAACCTGCTCCAGCCTAACGACTATCGCATAGCGGATGTTATGTATAGTTGTGAGTTTTATAGGTATTGAAATCATGTCTCGAGTGAAACAAACATGTAATAGATATTATACATCAAATTATGAGCATAAAGAACATATATTTCAATAAATATATATGTATAACTTAAAACATCGCTAAAACCACTATGGCGGCTGGTATAACCGTTATATCATTTGCCACTACTAGATTCCAAATCGCTGTGCCATCACCGTAATACCTAGACCTCACTACCGTAATAGCGGCTGCTACGTCCGCTGTTTAGTACACTCGCCGAAAGTCGCGGACCGCACAATAGAATGGTTCAGTGTTTGTGGCTCAATAGACCACTGTCAACTTGTATTCGTCGTAATTGTAACACAAATCGTGATGAATAAAGTCTAAGCTCTGACTGCTCTGTGTTGAATATAAAAACGATAAGAAGTTATCAACAATTTAGTCTGAAAGACTCTGGGTGTACAATTATGTATTCTCGAGTCAATTGTCTTTCGAGATCTTAGTGTGCCCTATTTGGTATAACTTCTATTCCTAGCTTCCCGTGTAGATCTCGTGGAGCCATGCCAAATACTCAATTTTCCAAAATGATGGATTCTGATTCTCGCGATGAACAGAGTTGAAAATGAACTAGTATCGAGGAGCAACCTTAGGTAGATTCTTGTGGAAGCCATCACACATGAAACAAAAGTACCATTTGAAGTTAGAGATAATTACCAGTAATTTACCATCCACCTACTCCTACCGCTCCCCACCCGAGCCCCCAGGAAAACGCTTCGATCGCTCGGTGCCACCCTACCCCTCCCTACCCGAGCGAATGGGAGTCCTTGTGACTACCTCAACCCACTAATCCCCAACCTTGACGCTGTCGACCCCTGACCTTAACGTCGTCACCGACCCTTGATCTTGTTGTATTTTGTGATCCAAATCTGATCGGGTCCGACCATTTCTAGTCAGGTTCAACCACTAGTGGCCTTTTCGATCACTTGAAAAGTCTGATCAGATTTTACTCAAGCAATACAAATTAGTCGGAGGTTATGATTGGGATCATCTTTGTATTCGTGATGGACTTTGCACCAACTAAAGTCAGATGTGGTTACTCGAGACACTTTCAACTATAACTCTACACTATTACCTTCTGAGACTTTCTGAATGGGGTGTTATTCCCGTTTCCGAGAAGGTTACTACTCCAGTTTTTGAGTAGGTTTTTGTTTTGTTGTCGACTAGAATTATGTTTCTTTCTTTGTGAGTGACTCTGATGCCTATCATATATATATGTACCCATGTAGTCGCACAGTTGACATACGTCGAAGTTCCCCGTTCCTATAATTTCTCTTTACATAGTGAATTCCACCTTTGTATGTATGTGGTTTTTCTCGCAAGGGTTTTTTATGTTAAAACCTTTGTCTAGTTCTCCTGATTATTCTTCATTATTTTATATTTCTACCATGCATTTTATAACAAGCACTTGTCATAAAACGCACGGCAAAATATGAAACAAAGAAGAATAATGAGGAGCACAAGCCAAAGATTTTAACGTGAAAAATACTTGCGAAAAAAACCACAGATGCACAATCAGCGAAATCACTAATGAGAAGAAGTTATAGAATTCTCTTAACATATTACATCTGCAGATGCGCCGTGCTATCTATTATGAGACTTATAGGAGGTATAAATAGTATTTGGAATAAGAGTCCCAGACGAGGAAGTAACAAAGTCCTAGTCCACAATGAAAATAGAGATCTACTCAGCAACTGGAACAATAACCTACTCAGAGGCGAAAACAAATTATTCTTAATGATGAAACAAAGTTTTAGAAGATAATAGTGAAAAGTTGTAGTCGGGACCATCTCGAGTAACCACGTCTGACTCCAGTTGATGTAAACACCTTTGGATACCACGTCTAGCGCAAGTCAGTGAAGAGTTCATCATGAACTCGAAGATTATCCCAATTATAACCTCCGACCAGTGTGTATTTAAGCAAAACTTAATTGGAGTCTTCAAGAGGTTGGAAAGTCCAGCAGTGGTCATACCGACTAGAGTGGTAAGATCCGACTAGATTTCGATCACAAAATATAACAATCTTTACATTGGGCCAAATTCCTCCTGTAGCGAAAAACAACCAAAGAACTTCTCGAATATCTTGTAAAACACTTGTTGTGTGTCAAACGTCCGCAAATAGGACTAATGATTAATACCAACCAAATCTGAGCAGAGCTCAAATTTAGCGTAGGAACTGGCATTTTCATCATATTAGTTGGATTATCATGAGTATTGATTTTTACAAACTTTAATATCACCTTGAGAAACAACTCATGGGATAAAGTGATATCTGATAGTAATGTACTTTGTTCTCCCATAGAACATTTGGTCTTTTGTAAGATAAATAGTACTATGACTATCACAGTGAATATTGGTGCACGATGAATTTCCACAAAGCTTAGTGTATAGACCTCTTAGCTAAATAACTACTTTATAGGCTTTCGTAATAACCATATATGTAACATCCTAAAATTTGAATATTCAAAAATACGAAAATTTTAAAACTTTTTCTTGCAATTTGCTGGTATTCAAATTTCTTTTGAATATTTATTTGAAATCTTTTGAATTTTGTGACATGCAAATAAATATATTGAGAAATGATATCCAAGTAAAAATAATAATAGTAATGGTGTTAATAAAAGAAATGGAAAATCTAAGTATCTACACACAAATTAAAATTCAAATATTAGGTAATGGAAATAAAAATTTGAAATTCAATTTAACTAGGTAAAGAAAAGAAATGGCTAAAGGAATATTAACTAGGTAATGTAATAGATACTATACATTAAATTACGAGCATAACTTTGTATGTATAACTTGAAACATCGCTAAAACCACTATGGCGACTGGTACAACCGTTATATCATCCGCTACTACTAGATTCCAAATCGTTGTGCTGTCACCGTAACGCCTAAACCTCACTACCGTAATAGCGGTTGCTATGTCCGCTGTTTAGTACACTCGTCGAAAGTCGCAGACCGCACAATAGAATGGTTCAGTGTTTGTGGCTCAATAGACCACTGTCAACTTGTATTCGTCGTAATTGTAACACAAATCGTGATGAATAAAGTCTAAGCTCTGACTGCTCTGTGTTGAATATAAAAAGGATAACAAGTTATCAACAATTTGGTCTGAAGGACTTTGGGTGCACACTTATGTATTCCCGAGTTAATTGTCTTTCGAGATCTTAGTGTGTCCTGTTTGTATAACTTCTACTCCTAGCTTCTCGTTTGGATCCCAAAACAAACAAAGGAGGGAGAGACTGTCTCACTGACATTTGGGCCCCATAGTTTTAATTTATTTTCCTATTTGAAAACATCAGAGGCTGACAAGTGGGGCAGCCAAGTTTTAATTTTGTTTTCAATTTATTTTCTTAAGAAAATCTAACTGTAACTGACAAGTGGAACCCTTAGGGCTTTTAATTTCTTTTCAAATATTTTCAGTGACTCATGGCTTCAAACCAGCTTTAATTTGATTTCTAATGACCTAGGCTAACATGTCGATGGCTCACCAGAGGGAGCGTGGTGGCTCTAACAGCGACGATGAGTTGGGGACGACGACTACCAAAATTGGGAGGGGCAAAGTGAGAGGGAGGTAAGGGGATGCTCAATATGCGAGGAATCAGTTAATGACTCACCGGAGGGGAGTTGGCAGTGAAGAGGGTGATTTTAGCTAGAGGAGACTGAGATGATGGCGTTGGCAAATTCACACAGGTGAGAGCCCGATTTTTCGAGGGAGAGTGGAGAGGGAGGTGTAGGGAGGCAATGCGAAGCTTGAGGCGGCTTTTATAGCCGAGCGGTGAGCTCGGGGGTGGGGCATGGCGTGGCGACCAGTAGGGAGGGGTGGGCACTGGCATGCACGTGAGCGTGGGATGACATGAGGGCAGTTGGGGCACAGTTAGTGAAGCACTGGCATGAGCGACGAAATGGAGGTGTGCGCAATGAGGTGGCAGGATAAGGTGCAATAGGTGCGGCGACACATTGGGTATAGCTAGTGCAACAACAGTGGGCTCAGCTTTGACTTCAGCACTCTTTTCAGTGATGTGACGAGTGTGCATGGGCGTGGTCGATGATGCATGGTGATTGCGAGTCACAAGAGTGATGCAACCCACAGTGACGGGATGGCTTGGTAGAGCGATACACATGATGCGGTCGACAGGTAGCTATAAGATCGAGGCGGCTGGCTAGAGGGTGGTGAATAGGTGGTTTTAAAATTCAATTTGGCTAAAACTAAGTGTATAATGTGGAAGCGTAAATTAATTTGGTTAAAATAAGGTCTACATTAATTAGGTTCACCTAAGTGCACCAATAATCTAAGTCTATGTCAAAGTTTTATAAATCTATAATGGCAAGCAGTCAATTTAATTGTATGAATATAAATTGCTCGAATGTAAATTGAGCACAGAAAAACAAACCACAAAGACACGGTTCCTTTTTACCGTGGTGTTTGGAGACCTGCCGGTCTCTCCTAGTCCACATTAAGATAAACCTAAACGAATTGGACTGGCTCTACGAATTAAGCTAAACACCTCAATTCCCATAGTGGTAGCTCTTTTCCACTCTAGTTAGATGAACTCCAACCTTCACAACATGCCAGGTGTTCTCACAACCTTCTTTGAGAAGATCACCGTGCACGACACCTTCAACATCATCTGGGAGTTGGTAACCTCCAAAAGTAACAAGTCAAAACCCTTACTTGACTCTCACCACGTGCAACAAATGCAGAAGCTCAAGCGAATATGAAATCCACCTTTAGATGCAACACATGCAATCTAGAGCCTTTATCCTTACTCACAAGGTGCAATACATGCACAATTAAGAGGAGAACCTCACACTAGCTCAAAGGAATGAAACAGAGTTAAGCAACCTTGTCTCCAACTGTCCACAAGGGGGTATTTATACCCCATATAATAAAACTAGCTGTTGGGGACAAAATTCAGGACAATCGATAGTACTACTATTATATAGCCAGTACAACCACTCTGCTCACAACAGTAAAAAAACTAGTCGTTACAATCATGAATCAGTAGTACCGCCAACCATTGTCCGGTAGTACCGCTCCACACATGCAAAACTACTGTTTTCTAGGGCAGGACAAATCTCCTAGAAAGTATCTCTCTAGAAAAAACATGCCACGGATAAATCGGTCACACCGCACCACATAGGCCGGTAGTACCGTAGGCCGGTTTGACTGCTCACATAGAGTTGGTACTACCGATCTTTGACCACACAGGTCTTCGACCACATCGAGTGGTCAATCTTCGACCGCGCCAATCTTTGACCACGTCGATTTTCAACCACATAGGTCTTCGACCACGCCGGGTGGTTGATTTTTTGACCATATAGGTCCTCGATCACGTTGATTTTCGACTACATAGGCCTTTGACCACATCAGGTGGTTGATCTTTGACCGTGCCGATCTTCGACCACACAGGTCCTCGACTACATTGATCTTTGACCACGTAGGTCTTCGACAATGTTGATCTTTGACCACATATGTCCTCTACCATCAATGTGGTAGTACCGTGCGTTACACGTCGGTAGTTCCGCCTAACGGTAGTACCGCACGACACATAGCAGTAATTTTGATTTCTCTGAAAAGTGCATATACTTCAACAAATTTTGCAAAACACATTGGTATATTATAGTATCATGCTCACAAGGATTAACTATAATTCCTAATAAGTTGCAAAATACATTTGCACACTTTTAGAATCATGACACAAGGTATAGGTACATGTACTTAACACATTTGCAAAACACATTAGCAAACCTAAGTCACATGGTACAAGGATTATATATGAGCTTCAACCATTTGTAAAACACATTTGCAAATATAAGCCTCATACCAAAAGGAGTAGGAAACAGGAATTTCAAATACTTACAAAACACATTCACAATGTATAGTCCTATACTATAAGGATTTAATGCATGAGCTTCAGCTATTTGCAAAACATATTCTCAAATATAAGCATCATGCCATGGAGAGCTAGAGCAAGTGAGATTAAGCTATCAATACATAATGAAACTCAAGCTACTAGACATGATCTCTTTTAATAGCACGACAACCTATACTATCAATCCGGTCTTCTAACCAAACACCAAGACCTGTAAAAGAATAGAAACATATCCTTAGCCCTAACTAGTCATACTTTTGCCTTGAGCATTCTCTTGAAGCTTGATGATGCACATCTTCTCAAAGTCTAGGTTATTGTTTTCATATGCATCAACCCATGATGCATCCTTCACTTGAACTCTATCAACTCATGATAGTTCTTGACTTTGATGATCAATTCATGATCATCTTCACTTTGACATGCATCAACTCTTGGATCCTCTTCTTGATGGCCTTCAACTCATGAAATTATCTTTCATCCTGTATCTTGATTTGATGATCTTCAATACATGAAGTCATCCCAATTCATCCTTTTTTTGTGAAATCTAACCTATTTATCCAACTCATGAAAAATATTAGTCCACAAATTAATTGCCATTATTACCAAAACTTCAACATTAACTCATAATGGAGGGACTAGATTTTACAATCTTACCTTTTTAGTAATTCATGACAATCTCAACAAATAATGAGATACAAAAGGATTTGAGAGTATATAACATGTACACAACAATTTTATACTATAAGATAAGCTTCTTAAGCAATTAACTCATTTGAATGTAAGTGTTTATCTTTCAGATTAATTGCTAGCAACACTTATTCATTTGGTTGTTATTAATCATCCAACCATTAACACATAATAGAAGAATTATATTTTTCAACCCTTTCCTTTGATGATTGATGACTGTAGAGACCCGAATATACAAATCCGGACTCTCCTGTGTATTCTGCACTAGTCCAGGATCACGCTAGTGCACACAGTAAAAACAAAGATGAAATATCGAACATATCACGATTTACTAAGAAAAGACTCAAATATTATTAATAATCATCAGAGTATGATCTTATGGCCAAGCTTACAATTAATAGCCTGAAAGGCTTAAAAGAAACTAGCAATGAAATCCAAAAGAAAGCGCAGACCAATCGACACGCCCACAAAGCTATCGAGTGGAGAACGGCCTAATCCGCGAAGACGTCAAGTACTCTCCTTCCGCACCTTCTGCTGGTGATTCTCCTCCTCCTCAATCGAGCAACGGGGCATAAGCCGTGAGTACATAGAGTACTCGAGCAAGTCGCTTGTAACAAAGATGCAATATAGTATGCAAGGCTTACCAATGGATGGCTGAAAAGTTAATTTTGCAGAAAGCAACAATTTAAAGTAAATACAATAAGTATATTGAAAAGCAAGCTTTGTAAATGATAATAAATAAGTAATCAAAGGAATTGAGACCAACCACAAGTGAACTGACCATTCACCCAAGGAATCCACCATGAACCAAGATCCATGAAATGAACACCCGTGAACTAACCATTCACTTCCCAACCTAACCCAACCAGGTTTTTATGAAAACTCTACCCCTCGTGTGAAATCACCGAGCATTGTCCATGACCGAGGACGCGGCTATTCGAATAGTTTTACACTCTGCAGAGGTTGCACAACTGTACCCACACGATGTGATAATCCTCACGTTAAAGATAATCACAACAAGGCTTTTACAATGATCCATCTCCACCCGATCCCACTCGCTAAGGATTCGCCGTCGAGTAGGGTAACCCCCTAGTCGATAATTGCCCCCTCTTGCGCCACACAACATCAGTAGTAAAACCAAAGTGGAGACTTCACAAATTATTATGCCAGGTCTATCCCATACTAGACATGTGGTTTGCACGATTTAGCTCAGATCAATGGCGCACAAAGTTAAGTCCTTAAGAATTACCCAGGCGAAGCATCCACATCCCAATGTGCAACCTGCACCCCCTTTACTGCACGATCATTCGCCCAAGTGAAAGCCAAGTTTGTATAACCAATGCTCATGACACTACCCATGCCATGGCAAACAAATTTTATAACTGTGGTTAACCACCACGTTCAAGTATATCATTAAGTCAAGATTTATTTAACTACATGTGATGATAGATCCCAACGAACTAATGATAAGCATGGCTAAGCGATTTAGACGTCAACCCATGTGACAACTAATATTGTATCACTAAATAATTACCCATCCTATGGTGACAATAGAAATATGGCAACCAAATTATCAAGGAGGGATTAATCAAATTGGACATTAACTACCAATACAAGGGTTTGATAATAAAAATAGCAATGCAAGATAATTTAAAATAAAATAATTAAATAATAGATTGCAAACTGGGTTCAACATGATCAAAGAATACGACTTGCCTTGGCCTTACTCAGCTGAGGGCTCTTGATCTTCAAATCCAACTTCCGCTCCCTCGAACACGCGATCTAACGAGAGAGAAAACGAGACGAAAAGACAAAATAAATTCAAATAAAATTCAAATGAACTCCAAAAACTTTCAAACCTGAACCAAAAGGTAGAGATCAATTTTAGATGAATTTAGAAAAAAGAACGGGGTCAATCGGAGCTAGGACGAGGGAGAACGGGCTCTTGGAAAAATTGGATTTTCTGAAAATCGGGAAAATTGGAAAAGTGCACTGTGCTGTAGACCGGGTGCACGGGAAGCTAGGTCTACGGTGGATGCGGCGCACGGAACAGTGCGGAGGCGGCGACGGCTGACGCGGCGGCTAGGGCTGAGGTGGCGCTGGCGGGGCTGACACGCAAGCCCTAGGGCTGACGTGGACGCTGACGGGGCGGCTGACTGGCTCGGCTGACGCGGCAGGTCCACGGATCTACGGCTGACGGGCGGGTCCCACCGGGCAGAGACTCGGCGCATGTAGACTGGGCGCACAAGAAGGCGAAGCGGCGGCGACGGCCGGCGCGTCACTGACGCGCCGCGCTGGAACCGAGGCGTCGCGGCGATCGAGCGGCGACGGCAGCGCAGCAGCCGGGCGGCCGCGGCAGGGGACTGGGCTGGCGAGGACGGACGGCGGCGGCGGGCTCACCGCGGCGGTCGGCGACGAGGCGCTGGCGACGGCGAACGAGGAACTCCGCGAGCTCGCACGGACGGCGACGGCGAATCGCGGCGTCGGCGACGGCGGCGGCAGCAGCGGCGGCGGCGGCTCGAGAGGTGCGGAAGCCGAGGGTTCGGTCCCTTTATACACGGAGGCCGAGGAGTCCAGACGAGACGGCGGCGACGGCGAGTCCGGCTCGGGACGGGGCGGCGGAGATGGAAGGCGGCGGAGTTCGCCCGGACACGGGACGAGTCCCGGCGAGACGGCTCGACAGTGGGCCCACTGCTGGCCCGCATGGACGGCGGAGGGCCGGATGCGGGGCGCGGCGCGGTCAGAGCCTCCGATGGCCGACACTTGGCGGGCATCGGCGAGCGCGCGCGAGCGCGATGCGCGCCGCGTGGCTATGGGTGCGGCGCGCCGGCGCCGGCCGTGTCGGGGCCGCGCGCGGAGAGAAGTGGGCGGCTGGTGGGCTTGACCATCGGCCGGTTTGGTTTTCTTTTCTTTTTTTCTTTTCCGAAATTCAAATAAACTATTTTGAGCTCTAGAAAATATCAAATAAATCCAGAAACATTCCAATAAATTCCTTGAGACACAAAGAACTCAAATAAAATATTTTTGGCAAATGTTAATGTTTAACTTAATCATATTAAACTCTTTTAGTTTATGAAAATTCCAATTAAGCTTTAATTAATTCCAAAAAAATACAAATGGTGAATTTTATTTCAAAAGCTTCAAAAAGGCTCTGAAAATCAGGATGTTACAATGACAACCCGATTACAATTGATTTAATTTAAATCAATCATGAGTATATATGAACTACACAAGTTTTATGTACTCAAAGGATACGCTTCAAATTATAGATCCTAATATGTATTGAAAAGGAATAATGGATCAATACTAATGAAACCACAAAACATAGAGTGAACTTCTCCTAAATATGTGCATAGAATAATGTATAATAAAAACAAATGCACATATTTAAGTTAGACTATTTGATGGATATGATGTCAAATACACACATCTATGATTTTCACCTTTTCATCCAAAAAAGACTAAGCAATATATAATTAACAAATCAGTTAGTCTTATATTTACATTTGTTATTAATCACATCCAAATGAGACTAGACAATATCATAGTTAATAAATAAGTTAGTCTCACAATTACATTTGTCATTATCACCAAAACCAACTTAATAGAGCTTGAACTTACAGCAGCGCGATCAGCGTGGCATGGGCGCAGAGAGGGAGAGAGAGAGCGGGATGCTGAAGGAGAGGGAGAGTGGGCTAGGCGTGTGGCTAGGCCAGCGAGGAAGAGAGGAAATAGGATGGCTAGGGGAGTTAGGCTGAAGGCCATCGGGCCGAGGGAGGGAAGGGAAGGAAAAGGCCAACCCAAAATGCATTTTCAAATTTTGAATTGTAATTTCTTTTAATTGGAATTTGAATTCTTGGTTTTTTTATTTTTTTATTCGAATTTGAGTTTTTGCTTAGTATTTGGATTTTGAATTTGAACTCATTTTTCATTTGAATTTGGTTTTACAATCTGAATTTGATTTTCAATTAAATTTCCAAGGCCAAAAAAAGTGAAAAGGAGCCAAAAGCCAAATGTATTAAAATTTTAAATTGCCCCAAATTTGGGCTATTCACGCGTACTAGATTATGTCAATGCATACTAGCCAATGCATGAAATGTACTAGATTATGTCAAAGGTAGAGGCTCACTCATGTGTTCTGAGCTACGTGCTGACAAAGCACCAAAACCTTACTTCTTCCTTCATTGAAAATCTCATGTATGAGGAGATTGTGGAGAAGAAGGATATGGAAGTAAAACGAATTATGCTAGCCGTATAGAAGAAATACAAGTACAAAATCAGCTACGTGAAGGCATGGAGGGTGAAACAGAAGGCAACGGAGAAACGGTTTGGCACATTCGAGTCCACCTATGACAATCTCCCTCATGTATTGGATGTGCTACAGGAGAGAAACCCCAGGACGTACATCACTATCAAAGAATAGCTGTCAGTCAGACTGAGGGGTTGCTTGGTAATGCAATGGGCTTTACTTGCATTTGGTGCCTGCATTGATGTCTTTTGGTAATGTTGGCTACTAATGTGCATGGACGAAACTTTCTTGACTAATGTGCGTGGACGAAACTTTCTTGATGGGGAAGTACAAAGGATAGATCTTGATTCCAATTGGGGTGGACGACAACAATTAGATCCATTTGGCTATTGCATTTGTGGAGAGTGAGAATTTTGACAGTTGGTTATGGTTCTTTAGGCATTTTCAGGTTGGAGTGGCTAGTGATCCGTCCGGACATTTGCACCATTCATGATGAAGACTATCAAGGCACTCCAGGAAGATGAAGGTGAGCCTTTTCCTTAGTGTGACATGCAAAACCATTGGTGCATGCATCACTTAAGTGTCAACTTCTGCAAGCAGTTCAAAGATGACTAGTTGATGAAGTTGTTCAAGAGGTTGTGCAAACAAAACCAATAGAGGAAATTCAATAACAATCAATATAATATATAGGTGGGATAATTTTATCGATGTTGTAGTTGGATGATGAAGAATTTTTGAATTATTATCATCGTGATATGGTTTTATCCATAATGTGGTTTTATCCATAGTGAATATCTACCTTGGAGCTAGGTTTTCAAAACATATGTAGTGGAGATTATATTTATTTGTTGGAGTCATTTAATGCTTGTGTATATTATGTTCACCCATAGTTAGAGGTGTTAATCGTATCCAGACTATCTATTTTATCCAATATCCGTATCCGGACTATTTAATTTATATTTGATAAAATAATATTCAAAGAGCATCAAACATATTTTTATTATCCGTTTTATCTCGTATCCGTATCTAGACTGTTTGATTTGTATTCGATTCATTAACACCCCAATTTGTATTCGATCCATTAACACCTCTATCCATAGCTAGCTGCTTATTTTGTTGCCCTACGCCCGTAACTGGAGTAGTCATCTGAAAAAGACTATGATAGTTGGCATGGCATCGGCAATGTTCTGATAGTTGGCATGGCGTGCATTGGAGGACCAGATACCAGGCCCGTTCGCTCATGGAGAGCATGCGCCTTTTTAGCTCCGATTGCATTGGGAGCAGGGGCGGACCCAAGCCTGATGCTAGGGGTGTTGAAGCACCTGTCTAGCCCATTAGCCCTATGGATTACCCATTTAGTGATCCCATGGAAGAAGTTGTGATACATTTTTTTTTAATATATCATCCCTTGATTGGTGCTATTATATTCGTGCGTATCCGTAAGAGCAGATACAATAAGGCTTAGTCAGCAGTCTATAGCAAATATAATATCAACCAAATCTTACGTGGCAGAGAGAGAAAGGAAGAGAGAGAAGGAAGCTGGCTACTAAATTACAGCTAGCTATAGCACGTAAAAATATGAATTTCACTCTCTTACATATGGGGCCAAATAGTTATTGTAATAGCTACCTTATTGTATGAATTATTTTTTGAAGGCTATAGATGAAATGAACAAGTGTTATAGCCACTAATTGGTTATACTATTGTACTTGCTCTAAGAGTGAAGAACATAGAAGCAGTACTTGTTAGGATTATTACCAGATCATTTCTGGTCCGCCACTGGTTCGCAGGACCATCGTTTTCATCAAAAAGTACCGCACCTGCCTGGAGTGTACTGTGCTGCAGTTTTGTGGCTATGCATGCATGCGATTCATGGACGCTCATGATGCGTTCGTGCATATGTACGCACTCTTGAGGAAACTTCGTAGGGATTGGGAATAGGTCAAATTCAAATTTTAGGTTTAAATTTTATAAACAGAAACCGTCCGGAAGAAAATAGATTATTGGTGGTTATCTTCTGGGAACCAGTGCTGGCTAGGATTTGTCTCTGTTTTTGTTTTGTTTTTTTTTGTTTTTACATTCTCAAAATCGACCGGATACAGTCCCACCATCCTTCATTCATCGGTTTATGTACGAGCATGCATCGTTATACCTAAAATGTGTTGCTCTAAGATACACCTGCATCGTTCAAAGCATGAACTCGGCTTTCTCCTTCAAAGCATGAACTCGGGTTTCTTTTTCAGTTTTATAGTGCCAGATCGATCTGATATTCAGATCTATACCGATCTGAGCCCACCAAGCTCACTTGCCCATCTCCGACCGGGTGGTGATCGGTTGGGCTGTAGCTTATAGCTTATTTCACTGTAGCTGGCTGAAATTGCACTGTACCTGAAGATGACTTATTTGGTATAATTAAATTTAAAAAATAGAAAAAATGGATTAGCCCATCACGTATAATGCAAAAGAATACAAGAAAAAAAGAACCGGTAAAAAAACTCAAAAAATTCCAAAAAATCAGAAAAAGACGAAATTTAAGAATAGTAAAAAATAAGCTAGAAACCAGATATCGAAGCCAAAATGATCGGGGCCACGGTGAATGGTGAAGCAAGAAGGGCTCTTCTCATGTATTGTGTCGGTCTGTCGACGATCGAAAACGTACAAGCACTTGTGCCTGACGACCTTCCAACCCATGTAGAGGAAGGACGTACGTACGGGTGAAACAGACCCTGAGCGGTGGCATGGCGCGTGCACATGTTTTCCTGAGCCGTCAGTGCTCAGTGCAGCTCAATCGGTGTGCATACCGATCGGTTGGTCAAAATTAGCAGGAGCTTTAATATTCGCACCTGCTGATCTGACAGGTGTGTGCAGTGGTGGACGACCGAGATTTATGGTGCGGCCAGAGGCCACAGCGCTGCGGCGTGGCCCGTGACTCTTGGTCGTTACACGTCAATTCACAGTGATTTATTACACGCCAGGTCCTACATGTTAATTCACTCTCATATTCTGTCTTTCCAAACAATATCAATTATTTGGATACAACTTGTCCATTCAGTCAGTCTCCTCCCTTTACAAGTATGCCCGTTTGGAATGCCACAAATCTCAGATGAAACGGTTTAGTTCCCTAGGAATGGGTAAAAAATTCGCCCCTCGTGGAGATACCAAACGTACAGATGTTAATTTTCAACTGTTGGAAAAGAAATAAACGTCGGAGGAAGCCGACTCCAATCAGACCCACCCCTCCCAGCGTCATCGCCGGTGGCGAGCTTGAGGGGAGCCGCCCTTTTCTCCAGTACGTAGCTTTTGATCCATGCATGCCCCTGTTTGTTAGCTCCCACAGTGGAAGTAGGCTCTTTGCCATGACATGGAAGCCACTGGAGGTCTCCTCGGCGCTATGCCGGAGTAGACCACCCGCCCTCTTCCTCGCCGTTTCTGTGGCGGTGGTCACCGTCGCCGTCACCATTTTCTTCCCCGGCCAAGAAGATGAGGTGCGCCGGAATAATTCCGTCGAGGCAACGCACCTGTGTTGATCCCATCGATAGTCGACCAGGGTTCACTTTACCGGTTTATTTTTTATCGGAGGAGGCCGGTAATGCCGACTTTGGTCGAATTTTGGTTTTTTCAGATAAATTTGTTCCAAAAAATTAAATAAAATTTGAAATTTAAATTTATACTGGCCGATTATCGCCAATAACTGAAAATCGGTTGAAAATATCGGCCGAAAATTTTGAAGCAAATTTTAGCAAAAACTTCTTTTAAATTTGATAAAATTCATACAAAACGAATTTCCAAAGCTGTTTGGGTGTCTATTAGGGTCATCGATAAAACCGGTTACCGACAAGTAACCAGCCGAAAGAAAAACCCTGGAGTCGACGCCCTCTTCCCAGAGCAACGGTGGTTGCACGGCGGGCGTCCATGGAGGTCGTCAACGCCTGCCATCAATCTTGGCTCTATCCGGCGTCAAGGAGCTATCGACGTCTTTAAAATCCTCGCAGGCGCGAAAAGCTCCCGTGTTGTGTAGAAGAATCCGAGGGGATTCCAATGTATTTTTTCTTGCTAGCAGGGTTCTTTCTAGAAAATGTTGGAACATGTTATTTCATGTTCCAGGGAAAAAATACGTCATATGTAATCAGGGACGCAATGTCCCAGCCTCAATGTTGTACCTTCACTTGCACCCAGAGAAACTTACCTCAGGTAGCAAAAAGACTACGGTGTCCCTGCTGTTTTTGCTACGGTTAATAAATTTTGTTTATATTTTTCGAGACGACGGATAGCAGATACGCTAATACAGACGTTGTATATATTTTTGGGTTCAAGAAGTCGTTTGAAGAAGCGATTTTAAAAAGTCGTCTGAAGAAGCGATTTTAAAAAGTCGTCCTATTGTTTTATAGGAGAAGCCAAATTCAAAAGACACAATGTTGTATCTGAGGAACCAATCCGCTCAACCATGTATTGTGTTCTTAACTATGCACCACACAGATAAAAGTTAGAAGGTAAAACCAAAAGAGTAAAGTCCATTACCGGTCCTTAAACTTTTTATGCTGTGTCATCCCGGTCCATAAACTTTTAAAGTATGTCATCCCGGTCCTTAAACTTTCAAAGTGTGGCAATATCCTATGTAGTTAGTAGCGATGAACTTTTATCTTTGTGTCATCCCGGTCCATAGACTTTCAAAAGAAATTGCCACACTTTGAAAGTTTAAGGACCGGGATGACATACTTTAAAAGTTTATGGACCGGGATGACACATCATAAAAAGTTTAAGGACTGGTAATGGACTTTACTCAAACCAAAATGAAGGAGGTATGCACACACCACTAAGCTATGCGTCTTACATGCCCGGTCAGCATGAACTTTCTTCTAGAATACAATGCCAGCATGAACTAAACGCTATTTCCGTATGCATGGCCCAAACACTGCACTATCACTACATGACGCTCTATATTATCAGAGGATGAGAGGACCAAACAAAAATGTGAACAAACATGTACACGCAGTCCTGGATCGAGGATTACTCCAAGCTTTGGTGAAACATGCATCTACGCATTTATACCACGAGTTATGGTCACCAGCTAGCTGGTTGCATCTGTCAACCTTATCTACGTCGCCTAGCTGCTTAAAGCATATGCATGGCTGGCTGCTAGCGACAAGCCAGAGGAAAGAGAAAAATGATGACGTCGAAAGTAAGGGATGTGGCAGTCACTCCTATGGCTAATCTGTATGGCACTGAAATTACCAAAGAAAAAGTTATCATAAATAATTTAAAACTGTTATCGTAGATGATTTCTGAACTGTCGAATTTATATATTTGTAACAGATGGCTCTTAAATCGTCTGTGATAAGTTACAACACAGACGATTTTTTAAAACAACTATCGGATCCGGATTTTACAATCCAGAATTCTTTATGATAAGTTACAAAATAGACGATTTTTCAAAACAACTGTCGGATGTGGATTTTTATAATCCAGAATTCTCTGTGATTCCACCGCACTATTCCCTATATCAGTAGATAGTGCTTACAGATACAGTACTGAATATCAAAATACATATCATACGGAATCGTAAATATAATAGTAAACTTACACATGGACCGATCAAACCAAAATTAATAAACTATAGCAATGGAAACGAAACACAGAGGTGGGACCATCAGAATGTGCCCACGGTAGCCAACTGGGGTTCGCGACCTAATCCTTGATCTCTTCATCTTCTTCACCATCATGACCGGGTGTATTGCTGAAGCGTAGCGATCTGACTCCTGATCCTGGATTAGTTGAGTGAGTAAGGGTGAGCACAAACTACCGTACTCTTGAGCCAATACACAAGATGCAAATAGATAACATGCATGGCTTATCAGGGGAAGGCTCGGGTATTTTTATTTACCATAAATTGCTTTCAAAATACGATACATAAAAATTTCCTAAGACCTAGTAGTTTGAACTAAAACATGATATTGGGTAAAAAGAATGCAGTAACAATAGTAGCACAGATTCCATTCACCGTTACATAGCTTCTGCACCATATGCTACCTTTCAGCATTATAACCACCTACCTTATCGCTGGGGTGACACCCAGGACAACACAAATATGGGCTTTTCACTGCCCACTACTTTTCTAATCCCACCCACAAAAATTTTGAAATAGAACTATATCTAGTTAAGTTCACATATCCGCCCTTGACCATAGACACGGCTATTCGAATAGTTTTCACTCTGCAGAGGTTGTATACTTTACCCGCAAGATATGATTATCTCACAATGTCAGCCATTATACGCTTCCATAGGCGTACGATTGAGTAATCATAACAAGCTACTACAATGCATCTTTCCAGCAGGGCCACGTTCGTTGAGATTTCACTCCCTTAGGGGTACGACCACCCTTCCAGAAGCCCCATCTTGCGCCATCACGTTAGAGGATGTGGCCATCCTCTGCCCGCCTATGGTCATACCGGCGCAACCCACACTGGATCAATGTAAATTAGTTAGCCCTGCCTACAATTTATCAGCTTGTGATAGGGGGTCACGGTGGTGCTCCAAGGGAGCTTCAGTCAGACGGAATTGTCCCGAGGTGGCCTCAGTTGCCAGATTGTTGGTTGACCAGAGTTGGGGGAGACGAATCCGTCGATGAGCTGTGGGGCATGGGAGGCTAATTCCTTGTGGTGGGAGGAAGAGTGGGATGTGAGGAAAGTGTTGGCGGCCTGCCGTGGCTTTTATAGGCGATGCAACGGTTTGGCAACGTGTGGCCCTATACAGCTGGTATGGCAGAGGTGTGGGGTGGCATGGCCAAGTACAGCCATCGGGGAGGAGGAGTGATGGAGGGGACGTGAGACAAGTCAGAGAGGACCACGACGTTGCGAAGGAGGAATGGTGCGTGCGTGAGCGAGGGATACGACAACAGTCCTACAACGCACGGTGAGGAATGGCGATGTGACGGGGGCTGTGGCTGATGGGGGCAGCTATTGCATCTGGTCACGGCGACATGGGCGCACCCCTGTGGCTAACCTCGACAGATGTGGTGCAGTGGTCCGAGCGGTGCTCCACCATTCTCTGGTCAAGCAGGGGGTCAAAAAGGGCAGGGTTGGATGTGACAGTGCATTGTGGTGACAGGGGAGATGGATACGGCAAGATTTTGGAATTCATATTTCTAGTTTTCATTTCCAATTTGAAAAACTCAAAATTAAATCCGAGTTTGAGTTCTCAGGTCAATTTGATTGAAGACGGATTTTTATTTAATTTGATTTCTAGATTTTTGGTTTTTAGAGTTTTAAACTCACATTTAAGCTATTTCATATCTTTAATCGTCATGGTTGTTATTTGTATTTGAGAATTATTTCTAGTTATTATTTTGCTTAGCACAAAAGTCAAGAAAAAGAAAATAAGATTTTGACATGGTTTTCAAATGCCAACGAGATGCAAATAAAAGTTTTAAATTCTTCACAATTTCGAACATCTGAAAGTTAGGATGTTACAACAATTGTCTGTGATATATCGGATATCACAACGGTTCTTAAACATAGCTATCTGTGATACCTGACATATCACATATGGCTAATACCAAAAATCATCTATGATATGTCACATATCATAGACAATTCTTAAACATTAGCACGTGCGCACACACACACACACATATATATTGATAATCACAAAATAAATATTGGCAGGTTGACAAACCTCTAGATCTTTCGTCTTATTGCCCACAATTTTCCTGCATATGTCAGTAAACATAGAATCCACATACGTTATCCTATAGCTGTTGATGGCACAAAAAAATGGAATTACATATATAGGTATTGTCAGTTCTAAAGGCATTATTACGAAGTCTGATATAGGGTTGTTGTATTGTAGCGGGTACCGGAAATTGCGTCCTATGTTGTAGTGTGGCGTTGGATTCCTTGTATCTCCCTCCCTAAGCAACGTAAGCGCTGAACAACCTATGTGATTCTAAAAAATTAGCCTCGGCCATTGCAAACAAAGGGAAGAATATAATAAAGTTATATATAGAGGAAATGAGTCATTTGTCAATTGCATGTTGCACACGAGTGAAGTTGTGGTTGTTCCTATGTAGGGAATCAAGATATATTATCTTGCTCCACTTTTGTACAATTACAATCAGAATCCAGTGAGACCTAATCATGTATGTCATCATAGTGATTAATTCTAAGTTCATGTTGCGTATGGTAACTAGTGAAGCACTTACCCCCAGTTGAAAGATACCAGGATGTAGTCCTTGTCACTCTGAGCAAGCAATCATGTTGTTATGTAACCTTCGAGGAAGGATACATTTTCCTTGATGGATTGCTTAAAGACCAAGTGCGGGTCAAGAAAACCCACTGGTTCTCCTAATTGCCGGACTTGTTAGATCATGGATCTATACATAAACAATGAGTTATGATATTTATTGGTACTACATGAATATAAAACTTGATTGTACAGTGCACTTACAGTGTCCAATATTGTAGAAGTGAGGCATCGAGTTCATTGAGGTTAAATAGTAAGAATAAGTCTTCGAAGGTCACGATGAAGTAGCCCGAGTCGTAGAGGAAATGCACTTCCTTATATCTCATGGTGAATCCAGTTTGCCAATTGGGCTTCCTGTTGAACCTCTGCATGTACTAGGTATGCAAATCCTACAAACCAGTCCAAGATTGGAAAATTGTGAATCGGGACCAACGACACTCCAAGCTTGTACTTCCAGGGCCCGAGAGGCGCCTTAATCTTCTTCGGTTGAGTCTTAGCGTCTCGCTTGTGATACATCTTCGGCATCATCTTCACAGGAGCTGATGCAATGGCCTTCTGAAGTGGAGCTTGAGGTAGAGTCATAGAGAGTTTTGTTTGACAGGCATGGTCGTGTAGAGATCGTGGCACAGAAGGGTTTAGGGCAATGTCCCTCTTGGCCCACTGGACAAATGTGTGGATGGCATTCCCTAGTGTCATAATCTCTTCGATTAGGGGCTTCTCAAGTAGGTTGATCCTAAAAACATCATTAATTATGTTCACCTGGACCTTCGCGAAATTGGTCCCTAGCTGGGCACCGTGCACCTGCATCCCTGGCAGGTATGGAAACACCATCCCCTGCCTAGCGTCAACGGGAATGGAACCAACAAGCCTGACTCTGAGGATGCACGATGTAGGCTTCTACATAACGATACACAATAAGATAAAGCATCCATCAGGTCCATCTATGTAGCATTCTATAGAGTTACATTACCTGAATGTCATTGATAGATAAGTGGGTGTTGCTATATTCAAAAAGTGGCATGGTGTGCAGTAACTCCGACGTTGAGGGGACTAGGTACCACAATAACGGAGGTGGCGTGCGAGTGGTTGCAGACTTCTCTCAGTTCTTCCCTCACTGTATCTATCTCTTCTCAAAGTGAGGCAGATAGTTGTTCCTCAAGTTGTGCATGAAGCTCATGTTTTATTTGTTTCTTGCACAAGGCCTTGGATCGCTTCCTACTCTTATACACCTCGGAGTCGTTTGGGAATTCGTACCTCCAAAGTACACAAATCCCTAGGCCTTGCGTGCGACCTGGGTGCTCATTGTTTCATAGGGCCATGGATAGTATATCCTTCTCTCTGACTGATTCAAAGGAGCCTTGGGAAGATTTGGTAGTCAATGCTTGCTACAAGAGGCAATCATGTTATTTTAGACCTTATGAAGTTATAGACCTATTAACAACTAGGTAGTTTAACATATCTTACCAGATGTTGGGAGACTTCCTCGTCTACGGGGTTTTTGAAAGAGAAGATGCCCGAAGACATGGTTGATGACCTCGCTCTTAACTAGTTTTGGGCGCACTCGTTTGTGATCCCAATAAATGGCAGGGAGGCTTCCGATCGGATTGCGACTTTGTCCTGTATCCTCCATTGTGAGATTTTACCCACATACCCAGTAGTACCGAGTCTATGGGGGTGAGTGTTTTGTGCATAGAGAGCCTTGTGCGCCGCACATTGCTGTTGAAATTCAGTCATTGTCTTCATCTGCACAAAGGCCTCCATATTTCCAATGACAAGAAAGGATACCTCGTGAAGGGCGTGCGATCCTTGGTCACATAGTGCAAGACAAGCGTGCTCTTGAAGGTCTTCCATACTTTTCCCATCACGAGGAGCGTCTGTCGTTGCATGAGTCCCTTAACTTCTTCTAGGAACTCGAACGAGTTTGAAATTTTCAACCCACTACTGATTTTTCCCTTTTTGCCAAAGCTTTCTTGTTTGCTATGGTGATGATGACTCATTGCCTTCCAAGTATCCTGCAGGCAGTCCAAAATGCTGCTGCCGTTTTCTTCAGTTTTAGAGGGACCCCATCCGAACAGACCTCCATGATGGTCATTCAATCCTCTGGCCTTTTCAGTACTCCTCTGCCATGTTTAGTTACCTTGGTCTTCGGAGTGTCAAACCCATTCGGCGATGTTGACGGTGACGATGATGACATCATCTCTCTTACAGGAAAAAAAACTACTTACATCGAGTTGTGAGCGTAAACATTGGCACATGGTGGATCTTACAAGAAATAAAAACATTTGGTGAAGTATATTATTGCTAAAAGGTCTATTTGCAATACTAATATCCTAAATCACACAGCCCAGTGTTTTAGGTTCTACAAAGTAAGTTGTGGTTGCAGTCTCTTCCTCCTCAACATTATGCGTGTTGGGCTTGGTTGTTGTCTTAAGCATAAAAAAATATTTGGGCTGTCGCGCCCTTTATTTATAAATGAATGGCGTGGCAGCTCAAAGGTTCTTTTATGTCTAAGACAACAACCAAGCCTAACTCACAGGATGATGAGGAGAAAAAACAATAGGTATAAATTATTTTGTAGAACCTGACACAATAAATATGTAATTTGACATTTCAAATAGATCTTGTGGCAATAACAAAGTGAATCACAAAGGACACTAGAGTGTGTGATTATTGCTACAAGGTCTCTTTGGAATATTAACATACCATTCCAAATAGATCTTGTAGCAATAACATAGCCCTCCTTTAAGGTTGTCACTAAGAACTCCAAGTCACTTAGAAACAACTTAATTCTATCCTCATACACCCTCACAATTTGTTTCTCCCATAACTAGGATTTTGAGTAATGTGATATGTAAGAGAAAACAAAGATAGTCACTATTAGATATGCCATGCAGCTACAAAACCAACAAGGGTGAAACTTAAAAACTATATGAAAAGACTAGCAAAAACTCATTGATAGCAGTACTACACCATTGGGGCTCTCCTTCTCATGAGCCTTAGAACATATAGACATTATAACTGCAGGCTTAATATATGCCTTATAATGTACATTACTCTATATATTATAACTGTAAAACACTAAAATACAACACAAGCTATTTTTAAAGAATGAAGAGATACATCATATGATGAGAAGCAACTCATCGATTGGCTTAGAAAACACCTTCAGAGTAGATGGTACACACACAAACAACTAGTTATCTCTTTCATTCTCTCACACCTCACACCTATTCGATATTCTCATATCAACTTTCCAGCTAGTTGTCTATTGTGTTATAAGAAGTTCTATTTGCTGTTAACCACATAATGAACAATGCTAATAATCCAGCTAACAATGTATTCCGTTGTATTTTTAAGATTGTGTGCTCCATAATTGAATAATGCTTTCAGAGTAGCATAGGAAAATCATTCACAACATAGACTAATTAAACAATCCAGAAATTACTCTAGAAAACAATCTAGAGATTAACAAGCATCACTAATCAAATCACAAACACGTAATGGAGGTGATGACCGACTCGGCAAGGGGCGATGGTGGATTTGGCTGGGGGCGACTGCCGACGACGAATCTGGCCGGGGCGAAGACGGATCCAGCTGGGGGTAATGGCAAATCCGATTGGGGTGACGACGGATCCAGCTGGAGACAATGGTGAATCCGGTTGGGGGCAACGATGGATTCGGCTAGGGGCGATAGCGAGGTTGTCGATCCGGCTAGGGGCGATGGCAGGGAGTTGGATTCAACTAAGTATCGTAAGGTGAGGAGGGAAAAGGATGTGGCCGAGTGAGTGAGTGAGGGTGCAAACCCTAGCGGGGCACTACTTATAGGAGGAATTATCACAGACAATTCTATAATAAAACTGTCTATGATGTGGTACATATCACAGACGGTTCTATCATAGAACCATCTATGATATGGTAGATATCATAGATAGTTCTATTATAGAATTGTCTGTGATGTGGTAGCATATCACAGACGGTTCTATTATGTAACCGTCTGTGATATGTATATCACAGACGATTTGTGCCACCAAATCGCCTATGATAGTTCCTTCTTTAGCTACAACAAATCATATTTTTCAGCTAGCTTTAGGAAGTGCTACCCATGCCCTATTGAAAAAGCAAGCATATACAACACAGATGTGATTATTTCTTAATTATTAAATCAATTACAATGGAATAATTCCTTAATTATATGTTGAGTTTCTTATAACTACATTGGAATAATTTCTAAATAGATGTTCACCATGTGGGATCATTACACTTGGCTATTTCCTTTTAAATAAGGTCATTCACGATGATCAACACACATATAGCTTGCTTCATTACTTGGTTCTTCCTCAAGCCTAATGCTGTCTCCGAATAGAGGCAACTCATCAAATTGATTGTACTCTTCCTCATCCATGACGTTCTCAACTCCAATAATCATTCTTTTCCCAAGAAGAATTATGTGGCGCTTCTTATTTGCCAGTTGGTTACATAAAAAACTTGAACAACTTGCCTCGCGAGTACGAATAGATCATCTTTGTATCCTACACATTCAAGGCTCACAGTAGTGGCGTCGTACTTGTTGACCTTTACACCCCGTAGGAGTTAGACCCAACGCACTAAAATAGAGGGATCTCGAAAACTACGTAGTCAAGCTTCCAAATCTCCTCTATAAGCTCATAGTAGGAGCTTAGGCCAGTAGTACTGAAGTGCTCATGAAATGCATCTATACAGACACCTGGGTTCTATACTGTGCTCTTTCTATCCTGATCTGTTGTATAAAATGTATACCCATCAATGTCGTATCCTTGCCAGCCATAATTGTAAATTTTTTCTCTTTTGCCAACCATTGTAGCATTTCACCTGACGCCCTCCTAGTGAATCGCACCTTCAACATTCATTGAACCGGCAGTTGTCTGTCTCCTGATCCAAACCTCTGACTAGCCAGGATTCTCTTAGTGTATCATGTTATTGTGCTCTTCAATATACGGGGGCACTTCAGTCATGTGTTGCAAGACTGAAATGGGTTTGAGCGTACGTATCCAGACTGGAAATTATTGCTTTCCTTCTAATGGCCTTGATACCTTCTAGCCTTCCCTCATGATGCGATAGAGGCACACTTATCGGTTCGACCTGAACCATGTAATCGATGCAGAACTCAATAACCTCTTCGGTTGCATAACCTTCGATGATGTTGCCCTCCGATTGAGATCAATTGCGTACATAGGACTTGAGAATTCCCATCTATCTCTCGAACGGGTACATATGATGCAGAAATATAGGACCATATATCTTTATCTCGTTCACAAGGTGGACAATGAGATGGGCCATGATATCAAAAAATGATGAAGGAAAATAGATCTCAAGATGACATAGAGTCGTCACCACCTTGGTCTGCAGAGCATCTAGTCTATCGGATTGATGACCTTCTAAGCAATTACATTAAAGAAATAACACAACCTCATGATTGTCACTCGAACTTTGTTCAATAAAATACTTCTAATTGCAACAGGAATCAATTGTGTCATTAGCACATGATAGTCAGGCAACTTCATGCCAATTAATTTTAAATCTTTCATGTAAACAAATTTCTTCATGCTGGTAGAGTGACCGGACGGAACTTTCACACCACGTAGCACTGACAAGGTTTAGTTCTCTCGGACTTCGATAGAGTGTAGCAAGCTGAGGGAATATACGTTCGGCCTTTATCAGTCTCTATCTATGCTAACTCGGTCATGATGTTCATAGCGACTAATTCACATCATGCATTAACACCATCCTTTGTTTTGTCACAAATATTCGGTAATAGACCAATCAAGCTATCACATGCATTCTTCTCTACGTGCATGACTCGATACAATTGTGAACTTCTAAGTACTCTTAACAAGGCAAGTTCCAAATATTGATCTTTTCTTTCACATGTTCTTCTAACGTGTCCTCAACTTATGTTCCTTTTTCAGCACAACATCAATACCCTTGACCATATCATAGACCTCTTTCGTGCTAAAAGGCTTTGGTGCTAAGTCATCCTCTTTTTTCTGTCAAATTGTTTCTTCATCTTATGATATGGGTGATACCTTGGAAGAAACCTACGGTGACATATGTGCATAGTTTTGCACGTTGTTCAACCACACACTCTTGGTATAATCTAAGCAGTGTGGACAGGCTTTGGCTCCTTTTGTACTCAACCCCGATAGGTTACCAAGGGCAGAAAAATCGTTGATGGGGAGAACAACATGGCGCACAGAGTAAAGTTCTCTCGTTTGTCTGCATCCCATACCTGCACCCCCTCGTTCCACAATGTCACAAGATACTCTACCAATTGTGCTAGGTAGACATCAATATCACTCCCAGATTGCTTTGGCCCATGGATAAATAGTGACATCAAAATGTACTTTCGCTTCATATACAGCTAAGGAGGAAGGTTGTGCATACATACATTCACGGGCCAGGTGCTATGTCGGCTGCTCATGTTACTAAAATAATTCATTCCATCCATACTCAACCTAAATATTATATTCCTTAGTTCCAAACCGAAGCCTACAAATATCCTATCGATATTCCTCTACAAGGCAGAATTACCAGTGTGCCTTATCATTCCATCCTTCTTACGCTCCTCTGAGTGCCAACGCAGCAATCTTGCATTCTTTCAATTTACAAATAAATGTTTTTGTTGTAAGGGTGGCCCCCACCTAAGCCCAGCCGGCCTGTTAGAAGGTTGTAAAGCCTAAAATGGGACATGTGTAATGACTTAAATGCCCTCAAGAGGGATACTTGGGTGTAAGGACATAACTGTAAAATACTCCCCATGTAAATATATATAAGCAACCCAGGGCATAGGGAAGCCCCCCAAGTATTGCTTACCTAACATCTTCACTACCATACTACCATCTCTCTGTTTGGTCTGTAACCACAACAGCTTCAAATGGGGAATTATAGGCAGACACGATAGAATCTTAGCAGGAGGTCCTTGCTTCATCTCGATGCCCTCGCCATTATCAGAGTCATTCTTACGCTTGTATCAAGATGCTTTGCACACCAGACAAATATGTAAATTTGCATACTCTTTGCGGTAGAGGATACAATCATTCGGATATGCATGCATTTTTTTCTACTTCCATTCCCAATAGACAAAGAACCTTCTTGGCTTGGTAGGTGGTTCTCGGCAACACATTTTTCTCTGGAAGGATGTTTGCTAGGGGACTTAACAATGTCGTGAAATTCTTATTAGACCAACCATTGCTTGCCTTCAATTTCAACAGTTCAAGAACAGATGACAACCTTGTGTATTGTGGCTTGTAGCCCAGGGATAAAGGTTTCTCTGAGTCCTCCATCAAGCTCTCGAATTTACCAAACTCTCTCTCCCTATAGTTCCTTTCTACATCATGTAGCATCTGATCCAGATTGTCATCATGCGACCTATCCTCAAAGAAAGCACAGTCTACAACCGGTATATCGTTGTCTCCCTTAACAATGTTATAACTACCTTTCTGTGTAATCTTCTCTTCATCGTGACTGGTCCAATATGTATACCTCTTTTTAAAACTCCTTCAAATTAAGTGAGTTTTGATCTGCGCTGAGTTGGTAAACATCTTCAGATTATCGCAATCAATGCATGGAAAGTACATATATTCGATCCCCTTCTTCAACATATCCTGCTCGCCCGCTCTTCTAAAAGCAGACACGCCATTAATATACTCTTCACTCACACAATTCTCAAACACATCCAGCTTTGGTCCATCTACACTTCGCATGTAACAATTTAGTGTCAAATTAGATTATTAGTACTACTATAGCTAGCTATATCCTAATACTTACACATAATGGAGATGGCTAGCTCCGAAGGCGAGGAAGATGGAGATGGTGCTACGAGGGGTGTGATGGGTGGTGTTGTCGCCACCGACGGTGATTATGTGTTGTCTAGACTAGACGACATCGCAGCGGCATCTCTGGTTCTGCCACAGCCAATGGAGGCACAGTGGGGGTTTAATGAAGACACCCATCTCTTGGGGCAGCACTTTCCTAACAAGAGCGCTACCCAGCAAGCCATTGCTAGATACGCTGCGAGCATCAGCCCAATGTATTGTGTGAAGGTCGAACACAGACACATACATCATGAAGTGTGTGGACGAATATTGTCCTAGCAAGATCTGTACACAGTGATTGAGGGGAGTGGCCATGGACTTTCGGATAACCGTGATGAAGGATCACACATGTGTGCTTGCTGAGCCACTTCATAGTCACCGCAACATCACATTGTCATACATAGCGAGCCTGATAAGCCACATCATCATGGCCGATGTTTCTATTTTGCCCAAGGTTCTATTAGCAGATGTTACCAATACGGTGGGGTTCGAGGTCAACTACCACAAGGCATGGTGGGCGAAAAGGAAGGCCCTAGAGTATATGTATGGGACATACGAGGAGGCCTACGACCTAGTCCCAAGAATGCTCCATCAAATTGCAGCTTCAAATCTCGACACATACATTAATAAGAAAGAGCAGCCGCATCCTACGAACGGGCCTAATTGCTTTGTTTTTGACGGAGTATTCTGGGCCTTCCTCCAGACTATTGAAGGATTCAAGTACTGTCGTCTGTGCTGACGATGGATGGCACCTTCCTCTGTGGCAAGTGCAAGGGTATGATTCTCACCACAGTCGTAGCTGATGTGAACGACCAGATACTCCCTGTGGCCTACTTACTAGTGGAGAATGAGAACACGGATAGCTGGTTGTAGTTCCTGGCCAATGTAAAGCAAGCGATCGTTCATGACTGGCCAGATGTTTGTGTCATCTCAGACTGTAATGCCAGGTTGTTGTCCGCATTGACCACAATGTAGAATGGGATGGAGCTACCTTTGTTGTGGAATGATGTGAGGAGCCATTGGTACATGAGGTATCTTGTGGCTAACTTCCACACAATGTTCTTAAGCAAGGAACTGACAAAGCTTTTCAAGAAGTTGTGTATACAGAACTAGAAGCAGAAGTTCAAGGCCATGTGGAGATGGCTAGATGAGGAGACTAGTAAGCATGTAAGCCATTCTAATGCAGGCTAAGGGGAACTGGCGGGACGGTCCATGAGAGTTGGGTAGTTACATAGTGGGTTAAATCCCATGCCCCCGACATGGAGAAATGGACTCCTCCATGACTTTGGTGGTGCAAGATATGGAATAATGACGAGCAACATGTCAGAAGTGTACAATGGGGTCCTAAAGGGTGTCCGATCCCTGGAACCATTCTATCGGGTACTTCGTTAATAGAGCCAAGATAGTGAAGAAGCATCTGCAGAAAGGCAAGCAATTCTCCAAAGTAATGCAGGCATTCATGGACAAGAAGATCGAGAAAGCTCGTTCCCACAATGCTCGGCCCTTATCTGGGATCATGAAGAAATTCGAGATCCATATGAGGATGAAGTATGTCATTGGTCAAACTAGAGGGGATCGGAAGCAAGTCTGCACCCTCGATGATGAAGCGTCCTGCGCATGCAACAAGCCTCAACTTCTTCGCAAGCCGTGCTCTCATGTGTACACGGCATGCTCGGTGTGGCAGTAGGCCTCATCACCTTACATCTCTGAGTACTACGACATGCACCACCTTTATGGCACATGGAGTGCTGAGTTCAATTCGTACAGGCTGGACATGCACTACAGGGATGTATGGCTAGGAGAGGTGAAGTGGATGGCAAATGACGCACTGAAGTAGGCCAGCCATGAAAGATAGCAATCCCATTGTATCTAAAATAACATGGATGAGAGTCAGCGTGGTCAACGGTTAGGCGCCCATGATGTAGACTGTGCAAAATGATCGGCCACTCCATAGGCAACTGCCTAAATAGAGCTAGTTCAAGTAATGCCCCGTAGCGACCATCTTGTATTGCATGTGGTGTCATGTTCTCTAGATGTTGTAATACATTCAGTACTTGTCATGTTTGTTATCATGTTGAAATGCATCGAACATGTCCTTGGTTTTTCACTTACTTTATTTTTGCAATGTTGAAATGCTTTTCTTTATTTTTGCTTTGTTGCTCCTGATGTATTCATTGAAGACTAACTTCCTCTCGTATGTTCCTTAGGAGATGGCACAGCCTCCAGGTGGCATCACGTATGAGCTACTGGACCCACGCTGGGACGGGCAACATCAATGCCTGGCGTGGTCGTCCGACATCAGCCCTCCAAGCCTCGTCCTTAAGGACCCCAGAGAGCACTGGCCTCTGGACCACTGGTACATCCTACACCTACGGGACACCAGGCTACTATCGTTGGCCCGCATGCTAGACCTGCCGCAAGCTTTTCAGTTCAACCCACCGCTCCTTTCAGTGCTTGTGGACCACTGGTGACCGGAGACACATGTTCCACTTTCAGTGGGGGGAGATGACCATTACTCTATAGGATGTCAGCATGCTCATCAGTCTACCGCTGCAAGGTACTGCGGTAGTGCCACCTCCTAGGCAAGCATAATGGAGGGCATGTATGGAGTATAGGTTGGGTCAGCCACTCCCCGAGAACATATCTGGTGTTCCACATTAGTGGCTATGGCAATACATGACCTGCCTCATGGATGCAACGAAGGAGTTAATGCGGACGCACTACCTTGCGTACTTGTTGCTCCTGATTGGGTGGGTCTTATTTCCTACCACCCAGGGAGATTGGGTGTACCCTGGCTACATCCATCTCACTGAGGCGTTGGAGAACGCCTTGCTGAATGAGGTGCCATAGTACGGTTGGGGCTCCGCAGTGCTCTGCACTACGTACCAAGGGTTGTGCGATGCCTCACAGGTCACAGCGTAGTACGGGCGGGGAGCCATTCCTTGTGGTGTGTAACATCCTCGTACAGCTGTGGTCATGGGAGCATTTTTCGGTGGGCAGGCCATACTTCCGGAGTGCCATGCACCCTTTCCAGCTCACTCCTGAGCTATACAGTGCGGACGCAGTTGACGGGCCCACAATGGGTATCCGTTGGGCACATGGTTAGCCATGGTGGGCCAGAGAGAGGTCAAGGCGTGTGTATCCCAAGTTCCACAACCAGTTCGAGACTTTATATGAGGATGAGATTGTCTGGTGGCCATGGGTTGCAGAGCTCATTGAGCGCACCGCCCCCTTTGGGTTGTCCTCTCAGTGCGGACAGGGCCATGCGTATTGGATGATGACATGCCACCAGGTGTTCTCCTTTATGGTCAAGTCTTACTCTCCGCATGGGTAATGAGATAGTTTGGCCTGTATCAGGAGGTGCCAGTACCACTGGGATGACCACTTGCACCACAGGCCCACGGGTAGTCGCCATCTCGTTTAATCCATTTACATATTGCATGCACATCTTTTGTCACCTGTGTAACATACTAGTTTACTTGCAGGCAAACAAGAAGAGGGTGCAGGGGCGATGACTGGAGGCAGACATAGCTATTGTGGACGCTGCTGCGGGCCGAGAGGGCAACGACGGAGGTTCTCTATGAGGCATGATCATACGACATCGATACGTACACTACGTACTTGCGGTGGTACGTCTCGCGCACGAGGAGCAAGCTGACAAACCTGGCACTGCAGCATCCACATGACATCATGCAAGAGGCCTGTTGGACCCCAAGTTTAATACCTGGAATCCTCTGTGATAACACTGCATTATTCCCTGGATCAGTAGATAATGCTCACAGATACATCGCTGCATCATTTCATACACGATAAATTCATACATTACAATACCAGAGTTCAAATAGACCACGCCGCCAGTGGTTACAATAGAGCCGTCAAAGCCAAATGTCTTACAATACATAAAAGCGAAGCGAAGCGCATATAGCGTAGGGGCACAACTCACCACAGCAAGCGATCGATAACCCGAGTACCAACGCTATTAACCGTGGACGACTAATAACGAAGGCACCCGCCAAAACTAGCCCGGTCACTTTATCGAGGCGAGAGGCAAGACTACCGGCCTATTCTAATAACCACCATCTTCATTTCCTTCGGCATCCTGATCCTCATGATAAGCATAGTGCTCTTGATTCACATCTTCTGAAACGGCGGTTAAGAGCGAGATTGAGCACAAACAACCGTGCTCCGCGAGCCAACACACAGAATGCATATAATTTTAGATGCAAGGCTATTCAAGGAAGGCTCGGGTTCTTTTGTTTGCATAAAGCGGCATTTGGAAATACCATAATTTAAAATTTCCAAGACCTAGCATTTTTCAAGAACTTATGATGTAAATACTGAAAGTGTGCAATAAACGGAGTAGTTTCCAATTCCAAATTTTATGGTTACATCCACCTTATTTTATGGTTACATCCACCATATTTTATGGTTACATCCACCACATTTTATGGTTACATCCACCAGATACCAACATTTTTGCATAGCAGGTTACATCCACCTTATTTCCAACACCGAGTACATCCTCCAAAGATAATTTTTCCAAAGTTTAGGCTACATCCACCTAGCATATTTTTATACCCAACCTTCAAATATTTTTGAAATAGAACTAACTCGAGGAAGATTTCCATGTTCGCTCTTGACCGTGGGCACGGCTATTCGAATAGTTTGTGTAGTACTGCAGAGAGACTGACATCTTTACCCACAAGAGATAATTGTCTCGATGTGTCTACATGATGCCTTTGACATGCAGATCGAGAAAATATCACGAGGCCTTTACAATACTTCACACTCTAGCATTTCACTCCTATGGGGTTACGTCCATAGGTTGTGCGGATGTCCACCACAGTTTAGTGCAATGGACTCCACTCTCCACATACGCTATCCTAGGCGACGCCACCTACATCCGGTGTCCCATTCCAAGTGGGGCTTTCATTACCCACCTACACACGTTCTCCGTGAAATGAATAGAGAGTTCAAGAAATTATTCACCAAGCCTACAATATGCCACTTGTAGTTGTACTCGTTATACACGGAGGGTCCACACAGATTAAGTCCTTAAATTGTTCTAAGTGTTCATTCCACAATCCTCGTGTTACATCCACACCCACTGTTCTTTCCAACCGCCCAAACAGGTTCAGCAGATTTTTAGGGTTTTGAGAAGCATAACATAAATCAACATAATTGTTCAGCCATGTGCATCCCATGACTATCCCAAATCTAGTGCTCATGATTAAAGAGTGAGCAACAGGGTCACTAGAACCCTGGACTTGACAAATTTTAGCATGGCAATAAGAAATCGTATAGCTACCATTCTAGTGTTTACATCTAGGGCGACAAATGATCATGGGAATTCAAATGTACTTGTGGTGTTATATATTATTAGGTGGACATAAGGTTGTTATCTACCTTAAGACTTACATATTTTTAGCACATAAAATAACGCATGCAATTTTCATAGTTTAAACGAACATAGTTTCATAAAATGTAGGCGCAAAATGATCAAAGTATTGACTCGCCTGGATCGAAAGCTTGGGGGTCTTGCGCTGCTTCGAGCGGGGTCTCGTTTGCGTCGTCGAACTCTACTCGGACGGGAGTACCGGAAAAATCACATAAAATGAAGAACGCCGAGTAAGAACCAAACCAAACAATAAAACAACTCAAATGAACTCGGAACTGAACCAAACCAGAACCATTAGATAGGTCTTGATTTTAGAAAAATTTAGAAGTTGGTTTCGTCCAATTCGGAGTTACGGTTAATAAGTTATAGCATTTTAAAGTTTTAGCATCCTGAAAATTTTAGAAAATGACATAGAGAGAAAGAGAGCGAGTGGGCTGCCGACAGCTGGGCCCGAGGGGGATTAAATGTGGGTTCGGTTAAGGCATCACTTAATTAGCCAGTTAAGGCATCGATTAATTAGCCTGGTTAAGACATCATAAGTGACTGGTATTTAGCGCTATTGTTGGGGTGCTCTGCCATGGCTCACTTCGTCCGCACGGGGAGGAAAGGGAGCGGAGCCGGCCGACGGCGGAGGGTGCATGGAGGGGAGGCGGCGCCGGTCCAAATGGGCTGCACACCCGTGCGCGTACCTCGGGAAGAAGCTAATCGGCCGGAGACGGCCGGGCGGCGGTCGGCTGTGGGCAAAGCGGCGGCGGAGCATGGGATTTGGGCGGCGGCAGCTCGGGTCATGGGAGCCTGATTCATTGGTGGTGAAGCACCTCCGGGAGGCTATGAGCTCACCTGAGGTGTCGGCTGGGGCCGAGATGGAGCAGGGCGGGCTGGCGGCGGAGACGTGCTCGGCGGCGAGGATGAAGACGGCGGCGGCCCGCTGGAGAAGGCGGCGGGGTCCAGCGACGTCGAGAAGGTGCTCACGGGGTCCCGGCGGTGCTCCACGCGTAAGGAATCAGCCGGCGGTGCAGCGGCTCTCCAGCGGGGACCGACGCCGGAGTAGAGGAAGAGGGGCAGCGCTGGCAGCCTGCGGGAAACGAGAAGGCAATTAGCTGGGGGAGGAGAGAGAGGAGGTGGAGGTGAGTGCGGGAGAAGTGCTCGAAGGCCTTGGGGGTGACCGGTGGTGCTCGGCGGCGGGTTCTCCCGGAGGCGCACCAGCGGCAGGACAGGCGACGGAGTGCAATGCTCTTGGGTGCGCCTCGGTGGTATGTGCAGCGAGCTCCGGCGCTCTTTATGGAGGACAGGGACGGCTCGTCGGGGACAAGGCGACAGTGAGCCGTGCCACCACAGTGCACGCAAGGTGACCGCTGGCAGAGAGTACCATGGCAGCCATTGGCGTAGGGAGATGGTGCACGACTGGGGACGCGAGAGAGGTGACAGGAGGCGCTGCCGCTGCCAGGCGCGGATGGCGAGGAGTGGTGCTGAAGACGAGGGCTGACAGCGCAATAACTCACCGACGGAGTTGGTGGCGCATGACGACAACCTGCAGAGGAGGCGCTGGAACCAGGTGGGAGGAGGGAAAAGCTCTGCCATCAGAGAGGGGAGGAGAATGGGAGGGTGCTGGAATGGCATGGAAGAAGAAATGGATGGCCAGGATTGGCTGGGGAGAAATTCCCTTTAATAATATATACATACGCATATATGTATACAGGTATATATACATATACACATGCATATATCTTTTCTTCACATTCTTAGCCTCCTAAATCCTTTAATCCTTGAAGTATATTTTAGATTCCAGATTTTAAAAGGGTAATTTGATTTACTCCTTTGGAAATAAACAAGGTCATCATTTTAAATTATTTTTGCATTTTCTAGAATATACACATACACATATATATAATTGGAAGCAAAAAGAATAGCCAACTGAGAATAAAAACTTTTAAATTTTCATTAACACACATTTGAATTTTACATTAGGACAAGTTTTGAAAATGGGGTGTTACAAGGCCGTTGTGCAAGCAGGTCTTGACCGACACCGAGACGCACGCCAGGACGAGACGGTAAAATATTTTATGCAACTTAATTCCACGCCTCCACGTCTCTAACTCAGTCTTGGTTCCCTTGCAGTATGATCATTTTCTCCGTAATCCTCAATGAGGCTGGTGATGCTCTACAACATGGAAGGACAAACACCGTCAGTCGCCTCCTGGACTCCATACGTGCCATGTACGATGACGCGCTGGCGGGAATGAGGACCATCAGTTGCGGTTAGCACAACGACATTGCCATACAGCGAGGCGGACACCGAGGGCAGCCTCCCTCTGCACCTCCCTCGGCACGTCTGTCGCAGTTCGGGAGTCGTCCCAGCTACAGCCGCTCATCCTCCACGCACCTTGGCCCAGCGGTACGACAATTCTTAGCTGTTTGTTCATTCACTCCATTGCGACATATCTCTCAGTATCGCATTTTCTTGTAGCACTTGCAACGGGACAGCAACTTGCTTCAGCCATCGTCGTCACAAAGTACACTATGTAAGCAACTTTGAAAATAAATTTTGAAATATTTTTACCTCGTTTTCTACATATAAAATTTGTACTGACAATACACATAAATAAATTATGGATGAAAATTCTAAACGTTTCAAATCACAAAAAACACAAAACCAAGTAAATTGTATTACTAGGCTTTTACAGCAAATTTATTTATTTATTAACCTCATTTCCAATTTCTAAATTTTTTTTACAAAAAGTACTTTCGTTTTTTCTCAAAAAATCCTACCGGGTGACGGTGTGGCGCAATCGCCGATGTGCTTGAACCTGCAGCTAGGGCTGTAAAAAAAGCTCGAGGCTCGTGAGCTATTTGAGCTTGGCTCGTTGTAGGATCGATTCGAGCTCGGTTCGAGCTGTTAACGAGCCGAATTCGAGCTTCGAAAAAAGCTCGCAAGCCTGAACGAATCGAACTCGAATAGTTCGTGTAAGTTTGAGCGACCCCGCGTCAAGAGACTCAAGACACAGTCACTGCACCGCACCCCCGGCCTCCCTGTTCGCATTCCGCATTTCCCTGACCCTAGCCCTAAATCCTTCCCCGGCCCCGCCGGCGCTCCCGTCCCGGTTCCCCACCACGCCTCCGCCTCCGCCTCCGCCCGAACTCTGCCGCTGCGGCGGCGGCCTCGCTGTCCCCCGACGCCGGCCGCCTCGCCCCTCCTCTCCTCCCACCGCCGCCTCCGCAGATCCGCCGCTCGCGCCCTCTCGTCCCCGGCGTCGGTGCGCCTCCGCCTCTCCTCTCCCCACCCGCCGGCCGCCTCGCCCGATCCGCGCTGCAGCCCCTCCTCGCCCCGACACCGGCCGCCTCGCCTCCTCTCTCCACCGGCCGGCCACCTCCGCCCGATCCGCCTCCTCTCCCCCACCCGCCGCCGCGCCGCTCGCCGCCCCTCGTCGTCCCCCCTCCGGTGCCGGCGCCTCCGCCTCCTCTCCTCCCACCGGCCGCCGCCTCGCCCAGATCTGCCCCTCCTCTCCTCCCCACCCGCCGCCCGCCCGACCGCCTCGCGCCGAATCCGCCTCGCGCTGCCCTTGTCGCCCCCGGTGCCGGCCGCCTCCGCCCCTCCTCTCCTCCCACCGGCCGACCGCCTCCGCCCAGATCCGCCGACGCCGTGCCCGTGTTCCTCCTTTGCAAGGTTTGATTCTTGTCTCCGTTCACATTGCTAGACAGAACAATCAGATGTAGATGTCTTTCTGCTTTCTGCTGTGATTGCTAGACAGACTGTATATGTTGTGGTATGTTGTGTATATGTTGTGGTAGTAGACTGCTGCCTTGCTAACTTCTCCTCTACATTGTATATGTTGTGTATATGTTGTGTATATGTTGTGGTAGTAGACTGCTGCCTTGCTAACTTCAGTATATGAACACGTTGTAGATGTCTGAAAATGCACAATCTAGTCCTTTAACTGCTATTATGCTGACTGCTGCTACTGCTGTGTGCTTTATGCTTAACGAGCCTCGACGAGCTTTGTCGAGCCGAGCTCGAGCTTCGTTCGAGCCGAGCTCGAGCCCAGCTCAAAGCTTGACAGAAATCTTGGGCTCGTTCGAGCTCGGCTCGAGTTTCTATCGAGCTTGAGCCTGACAGGCTGTGCTCGCTCGAGCTCAGCCCGTTTACAGCCCTACCTACAGCCAGGGGTGCGGAAAATTGCGGAATCCCACGCTCAGAGGGCAGTTTTGGTCTGGCAAATCCCGCAGTCGGGGCCCACTGGAATGTGCTAGGCCTCGCCAGCTGCATACACCCGCGAACGGGATTTTGTGTGTAATGCATATTTCCGCGGTCCCTGAGCGCTGAAACTCCGCATGGCAGGGGGCCTGTTCTTTTTTGTTACGGCTTGTGGCTTGTGGTTTTTGGGCTATTTGTACGAGAGATTACAGAATAACAGAAACTCATGTGCGGTTTTTGCCGATATAAATGAAGTCAGTAAAGTATGTACTATAATTAACTAGTAGACCCTATCTTAAAAAAATACTCTGCTTAAAAACTAGTTACTATAAAAAAGCCTAAAAATAACTTTTAGAAGCTAAAAAGAACAGGGCCTGGTTTCTCCGGGGCGAGAGCCAAAAACGCAAAACCAGGCTGGCCAGGGCTACGGTTGCAAAAAACAGGTGCCGCACGGCCAGATATGCAAAAAAATTCCCCATTGTAGACGCTGAAGGATACATGCTCTTAGAGCTTGCTAGCCCAGACAGCTTCTATAAAAGGCATGCGCTTGCACTGTCCAACTACACAGTGACCAACACGACGCCAGAGAGAAAGGCAAGCTGCCTCTGCTGCTGGCCTGCTGCTGCTGCCGCTGCCGCTTCTGCATCCCCCATGGACATGGAGGCCAAGTGTTCTTCTGCCACCTTGTTCATGTCCTTCTCCCTTGTGCTTCTTGTCCTCTTGTTGCCTCCCATGGCGACCGCTTCCCAGGAGATGAAGTCCATCTACGCCGGCCCAAGGGTCCTGCCGGTGCGGCTCGGCAGGCCGGCGTTCGGCCCGGAGAGCCTCGCCTTCGACCACCGCGGCCGCGGGCCATACACCGGCGTCTCCAACGGCCGCGTCCTCCGGTGGCGCGCCGACCGCCGCCGCCCCACTTGGACAGAGTTCGCCCACAACTACAAGCTCAAGTAAGTCACTACACATGGAATGCATGCATGCACTGATGAGTTAACCGGAACCGGCCGGTGATCAACGGCGCCGCCATGCATGCAGGACGGTGGCGGAGTGCGCGGCGAAGAAGAAGCTGGTGCTGCCAGAGGGCGTGTGCGGGCGGCCGCTGGGGCTGCAGTTCCACCGCAAGTCCGGCGACATGTACATCGCCGACGCGTACCTGGGGCTGATGAGGGTAGGGCGGCGCGGCGGGCTGGCGGAGGTGGTGGCGACGGAGGCCGGCGGCGTGCCGTTCAACTTCGTGAACGGCGTGGACGTCGACCAGAAGACCGGCGACGTCTACTTCACGGACAGCAGCACCACGTACCAGCGAAGGTATAGCACGGGATCGTCATTTATTCAAGTACTGTATATACCATGACTACCCTTTAATTTCCTTTCTAATTTTTATATGCAACGAATGATAATGAGTAATAAGTACTCGTATGAATGGAGTTACGTACAATCGAGCGTATGTGTACGGACGACCCTAGACCTAGTACGTACACGTGGTAGGTGTTGATTGGTGCGACGTGTCAGTGTCATGTGCATGGCACATGCACCCTCTCAAGAAGTGTGCACGGTACATTCTGTTAGGTAGCGTAAAAGTTGATAAAAAAACTGAAGCTTTTCTATAAAAAATCTGATAAAATTGAAGGTTAACAAAAGAAAAAAATTGTAGTTGATTGTCTGGTTAGCCTAGCTAGCCCACTTTGAATCATTTCTTCTAATCACAGTCCTTTAAATTTTAATCGTTAGTGTTTCTGAAGGTGGGAAATTAAATTTTGCGCCAACTATCAACGCTTTTGTTATGTACTATTTGACTTTTCAAAGTAAAAAAATGTCAATTTAACCACTAAATTTTATTATCATATTTGTAAAATAATTTTTAAAAAAGTATTTTTCATGATAAATTTTTTTATACTATTTCACATATAAAATTACATATTTTAGATAATATATTTGGTCAAGATTATAGTTTGAATTCACTCATTCTAGAATAACTTCCTTTTGTGACTAGAAAGAGTATCAATTTTGGTTTGCGTAGTTCCTTAGTAGCATCTTTAGCGCAATGGTCATACTCCCTCTAGCCACAAAAGAGTAATGCACTGGAATGTGTGCAGTCAAAACGTAACAATTTTGACCAATGATATTGTCTAAAATGTGTGGTTCTCAAAATATGAAAATGATATTAGTAAATTTGTCATTACACGTGCTTTCATAATAGTACACTTTTGCAACCTTTCTCGAATAATGATAATAATATTCATCGGTTAAATTGATAACTTATTGACTTTAAAAAGCCAAAAGGGTCAGTCTTTCGCCGGAGGGAATATGTACTACTACACATGTTTCATGTCAATCTCTTTTTATCAATATCTGGATCAACCACTGTCACTACGAGAAAGTGGTTTTTTTTCCTGACGGGAAAAGGTAATACTTCTACGATTGACATGGGATGCTGTGGTGATTAGTCCATACAAAGATGATAGGTACGTCACATGTCGGACCTAAAAAATTAATTCTAAATTCTATATATTTATTATGCTAGTCTCATTATCAGCAGCTAGCACACATATACAACAATATTCATATCACATCCATACATGATTAAATAAACAAAGCAGAATGATATAATTGACAACCAAAATTAAATCATAAGCGATTAGTTTTACAACAAAAGGGCCAACTGGCCAAATAGTTCACATGACATAAAGTTTACAATGAAAACAAGGATAAAGAGACAACAAAAGCCTGCAAGTATGCCTCAGCCCAACCACAGACAACTTACTAGGATTAAACCTTAAAGATAGGCATCATCATCGCTAAAATCCGCGACATAAAAGTAAATACGACGGGGCTTCTTTCTTATCTTCTGAATATGTTCAACAAGCGATTGTGAGTATGATATGGTGAGCTATGATACCTTCTTAGGATATGGAGAGCTCTCCAAAATCCTAGAAACTTATACGTTGTGTTGGGAAGCTTTCCGGTTCTCGCAAAGTCCCTACAAACATAGAGTTACTCTACCATGCCCGCACTAGCCTCAAAGAAAACTTATCAACTGTCACATGCGGTTTGATTACTAAAACATGACAACTTATTATGCTTGGTCCTCCCTATAAGAGGTACACGTGGTTTGTACCTTATTTCTTAGATCTAACTACACCATAGATTATTGACTCGGGTAAGAGTACCACATACACAAATCTCATGCAACCATATCGGTCTCTGTATATATAACTCGACCAAGTCCAAAACATATTTTTCAGGTTTATTTATTAACCAAAATAGCAGAGGAATCCCCTTTGGAACATTTCACATGTGTTTCCCATTTTTTTTTTATCATTTCACAACTTCCATCCTAACACAACTAGTACTGTTACACAGGGCTAAGCATCTACTAATTCGCTTGATCCACAATTCCACAATTAATTATACAAGCATTGGATAGTAATACTATGGTAACACCAACGGGGATATCAATTTATCAGGATAAAGTTAATGCAATAATTGGGCATAACTACCCTCCTTTCCAACATGGCAATTTAACCAAAATTATGCACATGCATAATAAGTTTGAACACACATACTAATGGGCTGTTTGGTTGCTAGCCACACTTTGCCAACAAAAATTGCCACACTTGCCTAAGTTGAGGTGTTCAAATTCTTTGCCACACCTTAGCAAGTCTAAGGGAATTTTGCCACACTTTTTTGAGTCATTGACGCGTGGGACCTAGTTTGCTGGAAGGGAATCTTGCCACAACTGTGGCTGCAACCAAACAGCTCCTAAAGTTGGTCAAACTTGCCTAACCTTAGGCGTGGTAAACTGTGGCTGACAACCAAACACCCCCTAAATATTGAAAATATGGAGTCAATATGGACACAAGTGGGTGCTTTCCATGGTCGTTGAACAATGGTTCTTACTTTGGATCAACCTTGCAGTATTTCTGGCATGTCGGTATGTAACAGGAAAAGGCCATGATACACAAATAAACACTAAATAAATTCAAAAGGAGAGAAACATCAAATATTTTTGCAGACTATGAAATTTCATTATTTTTAAAAAATTAGAAACAAGATTGACTCAATTTAGAGTTTACATGCCAAAGTTATGAGCATTGGAAGTTGGTTAGGTGGAGAAATTCTAGAAAAAGAAAGGAGAAAACACAGTGCATGAATTTTCATTTTAAATTCTATTTTCTTTCTAAAGGAAATTCTAGATTTACTATGTTGTTAGTCTGATAGTTGAGGTCGGGTGCATGGTGAACCGAGTTTATGGGCGTGTCCACGGGGCATCTGGTCCCACATGTCAGCGACTCAAGTTTTAAAACCATTTTAAATTAAATTCTTTATTAATTAACCCACTGATCCCACATGTAATTGATTGCTTAAGGCAAATCATGATTAGATTAACCTAAGCTAATCCTAATGACACTCTAAATCGACTGACAAGCGAGCCCACTTAAAATTAAATCTTCCAATTTGCCGGAGTAGTACTGCTGTTTGGTTTCATTCTTTTTCCAGTACGCGCACAGTAGTCCTCGGAGTACGTTCGTCCCTGCAATTTGCACTTACCACCCGGAGAATAGGAGCTTAATTACTGCATGTAAATTCACTCATGCATGTATAGTACCTGCATGTACAGCCCAACAGCTACCGTCCTTTCACGCGTCCAACACTATCTAGTACTTCCCATCCATCATTATTCATTTTTTTTTTCATTTTTGTCAAGAGACAATAATCGTTTCATCATACCTGCATATGCTAATTCTGGACAGGTATAAATGTATAGCTAACACTCAGCTGCAGTTTTCTCAGCACATTATCTATTCATTATTTATATAATTAGTTCGCTTAAGATGTTAGACATTCCAAAATTGTTGGAAGAAAAAAGTTAGAATATATGGTATTCAAGTTTTACGACAGATAAAATTGTTCCTAGATACGAAGAAGTACATTATAGCATTTAGCAGCGCAGTTGTGTGGGATTTGGCATAATTTTTTTTCCCCATTTGAGATGGGATTTGGCACTAATTTGACACTAATTATACTGGACATTTCTAGCTACCTCAGTTTACCCTTACGAGCAGATCAAGTTGTTGCCGATCTGGTGGAAGCAACATGTTAGGCAGCCACTATTACTACACACACAACATTCTTTTGGCAAAAAGGAATTATTCCGCACTCTCGCATGTCCCAAGTCCGAACCTGTACTGAATCTTGGGTATTTAGTAGCTAGCCAGTAATACCATAGCTCTTCACGTGGTTCGAGATTAAACGAGAAGTCCTTGAAATCGCCGTTGCTGGCAAACTTTTTAGAGCAAGTATAAGGCCCCGTTTGGCACAGCTCAGTTTCACTAGTGAAGCTGTTTTTTTTTGTTTCAGCTTCACGAGCAGCTTCACCGATGAAGCTAAATCTGTTTTGGAAAACTGTTTGGCAAAACAGCTTCACCAACAGCTTCATGCATGGCTGAGAGAGGGCAATTGTCCAAGATGCCCCTGTCTACCTGACTTGTTCTAACATTTGGAGTTGTATGTTTGTATATGGTCATATGAATTAAAAAATAATATATTTGAATGAGTATGAATTAAAACATTAAAATAAAAAATAATAAAAAATTAAAATTATTAGGAAGCAATATTAGTGCCTTGTTTATGTTTCGTGAATGGGAGAGGTGAACGGGATGGACTAGTGGCAAATGCGTGTAATTTTGGTGAACCAGAGGGGCAGTGGGTTCCTAGGACTGCGGGCCTGAGGGAGAGAGCTGTGAAAAGCTACTTTTTTCAGCTTCACCTCTCCCCATTCCTTTGTGAGAGCAGAAAAAAAGGAGCTTCACCCATGAAGCTATTTGCAAAAAGGGTGTTTGGCAAAAAACAGCTCACAACAGCTCACGAAGCTGTTGGTGAAGCTGTGCCAAACAGGGCCTAATAATGGTCTTATAGTCAAGCTAGTCAGCATTTTTGCTGATGTGGAGGAGAGAAGAGAGGAGAGAGATGAGAGTTTGGCTCTCATGCAAGCAACAAGCTGGGCACAGGAGACTATGCAGTAGTGGGCCTAGATAATAAATGTATGTGAGGAGGAATAGGAAAGAGAATGTGAGACATAGTACCACATAATAATAAAAAACATTTTGTTAGACAAATAGAAGACAAATTATTGTATAACTTGGCTCTTATAACTTAACTTATAGCCAAACACTTGGCTCTATTATTGGACTTGCTCTTATTGCTAAGAGCTAGCTCTAAGCATATTATTTCATATTTTAATAGAAGAGAGAGAAAAGCTATCTCTTGATTAAGAGCTAGTCTCATACACACATTCCAAGATTATGTGAGAGTGTCATGTGAGGCTATTTATGTTATGAGCTATGTGCTAAAAGTTAGGCCCCGTTTGGCACAGCTCCACCACCAGCTGTTTGGAGCTGTTTTGTGCCAAACGGGATAAAATAAAATAGCTCCACCTAAGGAGTTCCTTAAAACCTGCTGAGACAAAAGTAGCTCCACCCAAGGAGCTGAAAAAAGTAGCTTCTCCCAGCTCCACTTGTGAAGTAAAAAAAAACAGTTTCGTTTGTGAAGTGGAGCCGTGCCAAACGGGGCCTTAGTACTATTGGAGAAGTTGTCTTAGAGCTAGTAACTAGCTCATACTGTTGGAGATGCTCTAACAAATGCACAATAATTAATATTCCATCTGTTTCCCTGCATTTATCGATGGCCTCGAGAGTATATATTTCAATATATTTATCAATTAAGAGAATCTAAAGTATAGTTATTGTAATTTTTCTACTCTCAATCCCTACCTAAATATTTTGAAAAAGATTAAGTAATTGTGATATGTCATTTAATATATATATATATATATATATATATATATATATATATATATATATATATATATATATATATATATATATATATATATATATATATATATATATATATGTGTGTGTGTGTGTGTGTGTGTGTGTGTGTGTGTGTGTGTGTGTGTGTGTGTGTGTGTGTGTATATAGTTGTTTCTTACTAAGTATTTTTTAGATTTAAAGTTTCTGTTATCTATACACATGATAAGTTCTAGGCAAATATAGATAAACAGAGCGAGTGAACCTCTGCCCAGTGCTCAATTGGAGCAAAGCAATTGGACTAGTAGTAGCATTAACAACTCTTACTCTTCAGTTATTACTACTCACCGATCTGCCGAACACAATTAAGGCTCTGCGTTAAGAACCGGAGCAGCTTTTTCTCTAGTCTACGGAGGCTCAATCATTAATTCATTGTATTGTTATTTATTGGTGTTATTAAGCGTAGACTAATTATATCTCCACCTACGCGCGTGTGCATAATGCATGCAGCGACTACCTGCTGGTGGTGCTGTCCGGCGACGCGACGGGGCGGCTGATGAAGTACGAGCCGCGGACGGGCAACGTCACCGTGCTCAAGTCCGGCCTCGCCTTCCCCAACGGCGTGGCCGTCAGCGCCGACCGGACGCACCTCGTCGTGGCCGAGACGGCGTCGTGCAGGCTGCTCCGGCACTGGCTGCAGGGGCCACACGCCGGGGAGACGGAGGTGCTCGCCGAGCTGCCGGGGTACCCGGACAACGTGCGCCCCGACGACGGGCGGGGCGGGTACTGGGTCGCCCTGAACCGCGACAAGGAGTGGGCCGTCAACGGGACCACGCCCAGCTCGGTGGCCGCCGTCAGGGTGGTCGCCGGCGGCGGCGACGGTGCGGTGACCGAGGCGCTGCGTGGGTTCGGCGCCGCCACAGTGAGCGAGGTGGTGGAGCGGAACGGCTCGCTCTGGATCGGCTCCGTCGACACGCCCTACGTCGGCTTGTTCAAGTTCACCTCTCTCTAGCCTCTAGTTGTTGTCGTGAGCATAGCGTGCCAATTAATCTTGTCTAGTAGACTCGTGCGTGCGTGTACTGCATGTGCACGCGTGTGGAAGCAACTTGTGTGGACTCGTGCGTGTGATGATACCTTGTCATTTGCATCCTACGGAAGTTTGGGCATTTTTAGCCCTATGCAGTACAACAATACCAGAGTAGCCTCTGAGTATATGCAATGTCATTTATGGCCTCCTCCCCGAGCATGGGACTCTGGCCGACCGATGCGTGTGCAGACCCACGCCCCGGCACCACAACACCCAAGTCATGCGGTCCGGAAGTGCATGATTCTTGCAAAACCAGCGGTGGTCTAAGGTTATATGTAGTCAAAAATGCTATCGTGGTTGAATACGGCAGTAGTCGAGTAAAATAGTGGTCGAACAGGTAGTGGTCGAATATAGATATGGTTGAAAGCGGCGGTGGTCAAAAGCGGTTGCGGTCGAAAGCCGAGATGGTTGAGGGAGGCAGTGGTCGAAGGCGACTGTGGTCAAACAACCGTGGTCGGAGCGGCTGCAGTCGTACGCGACCATGGTCATGAGCCACGAGGAGAGAGTGGCGACGGTGCTTTGGCTCCAACGGTCGAGGAGTTCGGCGGTGTCCAAGCTTGGCAAAGTGATCGACGGTGATCCCCCAAGTGTGGTGAAGCTCGCACGGTCATCGACGAAGCCGGAGGCGACCTCAAGCAGCAGCGATTGCTCACCGAAGTGGTGCCGGGGCTCAGGAAGAGAGAAGCGTGATGCGGGGGATCATATGCTCTTGGACCATATGACTCGGGTACTGCGGTGCCAGGGCGTAGGACTGCACACGCGTCAATCGTGCGGAGTCCCACACTTGGGGAGGAGGCCAGAAATGGTATACATCCATCCTATGTCGCTACGTTGTAACCTTAATTAGCCAGAAGTAATCACCGCTGCCGTTGTTCGTCAAGGAAATGTATGATGTACTAACGCAGTGTCGACTAAAGCAAAGTGTTCGTCACCTCTCGTGAATGCCTCAGACGGAAAAAAAATCTTCATGTACATCGCCTCTATTTAGAACATGTGAATTTCACATGAAACAATTCAATTCGCGTAGAAAACAGAAAATTCTTAGCGCGAAAACTCCTCAAGTTCCAAACGGAGCCACGCTCTCTCTGTGGTTTTCCTTTCAAGTTACTCCGAGCAGGAGTGGCTACTCCAGGTGAACAAGGGCATCTTTGCAAGTCGATGCATGCAGGTCCCGTTTTGTATTTGCCATATTATCAGCCATTCTGTGTTGCCATATTATCAGACCACAACGCATTGTACTTCCACACGATACTTTTTTGACGGCTAAAATAGTAACGATAAGATTACAAATTCAACCGACCAGGAAACCTTTGTCCAAAGATAAGAACAGACTATTCCCGCTCACATGTGGCTGTTCTTGCAATGGAACAGACAGAGGAGTAGTTAAAAGAAATCAGTCATAAGTGCGATAAAAAGGCATTTTCCTTGTGTATACGACGTACACGGCGTACAGGAGCACGAGTACACGACGTAATCCCAAGCATAGAATGTTAAGTGCTAATCAGGTTGAAGCTGTAACTTCACTTCCTAACAGTCCATGTGATGATACGATGCCTTTTCTAATAGCTCAAGCTACAGACGCAGATAATACCGTGCATCGAAAAAATATAAAGCTGCAAAAATTGGGATGCGTCGTGGTACAAGAATGTCATAGATTGAAATGGTCCAGCAACTTATTTCTACTCGACAGCACACACAATTGACGTCCTCTGTGGAGATTTGAACGATCTGGTCTGTATATTTCTTATGGAGATCTGAATGCTTCCCCGGCATACCGCACGTTACCTAGCTCTTCTTCGATCCGCAGGAGCTGTACGGAAATAAAAACATAGTCAAGGATACTGGAGGAAACATCACACCGAAAAAACACACTAAATCAGAATAGAAAGATTACAGATGGAAGTATAAGCAGGAGGGTATTTCCTACATAGAGCGGTAAAATTGCACGCACAACAGGATAAGCATATTTACCTGATTGTATTTGGCCAGTCTCTCACTTCGGCACGGAGCTCCGGTTTTAATCTGAAACGTACAATTGCGGGTGTTATTAGGATCATCTGATGAATGCTGTTGGAATTGCAATACCACAATTACGATTTCTGGTGGTCCCTTACCTGCCCACTTGCTAAACCAACAGCCAGATCTGCGATGAAGTTATCTTCTGTTTCACCACTCCTGTGGCTGACCATCACGCCCCAACCAGCAGCTTTGGAATCAAGAGCAGCTTGAATTGATTCAGTGACAGTACCAATCTGATTAACCTGGGAAAGCAAAAAAAATTAAATAACTATGTTATATTCAGCAGCCCATGCTTTACCTGGCTTAGTACTGTTCAGTAGCAGGACTCAAAAGGAATTTGATGGTAGACAGTGCTTTGCATCACATCTCCATAGTCATTTTTGTTTATTGTAACACAAAGAACTATGCGTTTATTGTAACACAAAGGAACTATGTTAACTACTGTGCCATCTTATACGCCAATTATGTTAACCAAATACGATACAAAAATGAATATCCATTTTGTCCATTATCATATTAAAAGTCCATTATCATATTAAAAGAGCATGTCAGAAATAGACAGTAAATGCTTACCTTTAGCAACAGAGCATTGCAAGCCTTTTTGTCAATAGCCTCTGCAATACGTTTCGGGTTTGTGACAAGTAAATCATCCCCCACAAGTTGGATATCAACTGAGGACTGCAATGTAGCCCAAGAGCTCCAGTCATCTTGATCAAAAGGATCCTCAATGGATACTATTGGGAAATCCTTGACAAATTCTTTGTACAGATCACACATGCACTGGGCCGAAAGAACATGAGCTCCATCATTAGGCTGATTCTTGAAGTTCAGATCATAACTTCCATCTTTGGTAAGGAACTCTGATGCTGCAACATCCATTCCAATTTTAATCTGCACTAGGATTTTTTTCAGTATTAGAAATTAAAAAAGAAAGGAGTGATCGAACAGGTGGCAAATGAAACAAGATGGATTCACACCTTTCCCGTGTAGCCTGCCTTCTCAATGGCACCCATAAGCAAGACGAGGCCCTCTCTGTTGTCTTGAACATTAGGAGCAAAGCCACCTTCATCTCCAACGTTGCATGCATCTTGACCATATTTCGCCTTAATGATGCCCTTCAGGACGTGGTAAACTGTATTGTGGACAAAGTACAGCACACAGTGCAGATATTTTCAGCGAGGATTAAGGATCAAATGACCAACAACAAAAAATGAGAAGCAACTGTAGCCCGAAGAATCTACTGAATAATCATGACATGGGGCTAGTGTCAACCAAGATCAAATAGAATTCATAAAGTTGAAGTGCACTGCCCTATGTTAAATACCATTAAATTACCTTCACTGCCCATACGTAGAGCTTCAGCAAATGAAGTTGCCCCCACGGGTAAAAGCATGAACTCCTGCATGGCCAGATTGTTGCCTGCATGGCTACCTCCATTTATTACGTTGAAAGCTGGGACAGGCATGACAAGCTCCTTGGTTCCCGCCAACTCCTGAATATGCTTATACAAGGGAACTCCCTTTGCACCAGCACCAGCCCTGCATACACTTAAAGAGACTCCAAGAATAGCGTTGGCACCCAACTTTGATTTATTCGGGGTTCCATCAATGTCAAGCATAATCGCATCAACGTCACTCTGGTTCCTGGCAAAATGATTGATAGATTTCATTACAAATTAAATCCCAGAAACAGATCCAAGGTTGATAACTGTAATTTGACAGCACCTCCCAAAATTTAAAAATCTATTTGGATGCAAACTGACAAAAGGAATACCAGTCCTTTACAATCCTATAGACGACAACAGGGTATGGTGGTAGCAGATTGTTTCTCTCTCCCTATGCCCAACTGCCCATTTAGTTAATTCAGGCAAATTCATCCCCATTACCAGAAATTTGGGGAATTAAGCCCATCAGAAACAGTGGTTAGAAATATCCAAAACCATTTTATAATTGTATATATAAGTTCAACAATTGAGTTAGATGTTAGTAAATTTGGTAGTCTGAAACACAGTTAGTCACGCAATAAAAATATTATGTATAAGTTCAATAATTGAGTTAGATGTTAGTAAATTTACTAGTCTGAAACACAATTAGTCACTATTATGATTTTTGGCTCTGGATCTAAGATAATATGAATGGGTAGGATGGGGAGGGTCTTCGATTTCCTGGCGTGGCACTCCTTGCCTCACCGTGGTTGAAAATTGGCTTAAAGAACTAGGGTTTGGGGAAGGAGAAGCTACTTTATTTCTTTCCTGTCCTCTCTGCTAAACCGCAGGAGGTAATTTATATATTACAATTGCCGACTATAAAAGTCCAAGTCAGTTATAACTCCTTATCTAATATGAATTATAAAGACTTTCCTAATCTAATAAAACTTCTAAGGATAGAACAGGACTCAGAATCCAAACAGAACTTGTTAGTTCTTGTTGGATTCAACTGCACTTTTGGACCACCTACCATAATACTTCCCCCAATATGCATCCACAACATTTCCCCCTCCCAAGGGAATAGCTCGTCCTCGAGCTGAAAATTAGGATATTGATTCTTGAAATCTGTAAAAGATATCCAGGAAGCTTCAGTCTTCAGATGCTGGTTGACCAACCCATTGCACAAGTACCTCCCATTTGTCCTTGTAAAGGCGAGAAGAAACAATCGTTGATGGAGTAGGCAGAACACGACCATTAAATATAGAAGGAAGAGCTGGTGTAGCTGATGGAGGAAAACCCACAAACTTCTTCAAGAAGACCACATGAAAAGCATCATGGATATGTGCAGAAGGAGATAGCTGAAGCTTACAAGCAACTGGACCAATACGCGCAATGATTTGATATGGGCCATAATACTTGGGTGATAGTTTGGAGAGTTTTGCTGTAATGCCAGCAGCTTGGCGGTGATGAAGCTTGAGCAAAACCCACTGGCCAGTCGAATTCAACTTCACAATGATGCTTGTCATAAAAATCCTTCATACGCTGCTGAGCTTGCAATAAACGTTCACGAATTTCAACCAAGAATTCATCACATGAACGTAAAGTAGCTTCAACTGCAGAAACTTGAGCGGATCCTTCATTGTAAGGAATAATGGCAGGAGGAGGCCGGCCATACACAACCTAAAATGGAGTGGCCCGTAGAGCAGAATGATACGAAGTATTGTAACAGAATTCTGCTCACGGAAGCCAGCGAACCCAATAACGAGGACGATCCCCACTGAGACAACGGAGGTACATTTCAATTATACAATTGACTATCTCACTTTGACCATCACATTGTGGGTGAAAAGCGGAAGTCATATCAAGGGACACTCCTGCCAAAAGAAACAAGTCTTTCCAAAAGTTGCTAGTGAAGATAGTATCCCGATCACTAACAATAGACTCAAAAAAACCATGGAATCGAACAGTGGCATCAAAGATTGCATGAGCCACAGAATGAGCCATGTAAGGATGTGCCAATGGACAAAATGAGCATACTTCGAAAATCGGTCCACCACCGCCGAAATTATTGATTTCCTATGTACACGAGGAAACCCATCGATAAAATCCATAGAGATATGTGACCAAACTTGAGTGGGGATTGGCAAAGGTTGTAGCAAACCTGCAGGATGAAGGTGTTCCACTTTATTTCGTTGACAAACATCACAACAATTAACATGATTGCGAACCAAGTCTTTAAGGTGGGTAATATAGAAATCCTTGCAAATGTGTTGCAAAGATTTTTGGATTCCCTCACGACCAATAGCATGGGTTGCTGAAATGATATTCTGGACACAAGCTGATAAAGCTGGAACAAATATATAGCCACAGTATAAAAATAAGCCATCAACAATAGTCCAATTTTGGGGGAGCTCTTGTGAGGCCAACTGGGATTGTAACAGCTGAAACTCCGAAAGAGAATTGATCTCTTCTTTAAGCTGATCAAGCAATTGAAATGTAGGAACAAATATGACCAAGAGGGACATATGTTCATCTCGTCGAGACAAAGCATCAGTGACTGTATTTGTTTTACCTGGTTTGAATTCAATCTGAAAATCAAACCCAAAGAGTTTGCTAACGCAGTGGTGTTAAGGAATCATGGTTAAACACTGATCAAGGAGGTATTTCAAGCTATAATGATCAGTTCAAACCAAGGTTTTAGAATCTCGATTCTGTCATACAATCATAAAATTTTGTGATTTAAGATTTGACTAGACCGATCCAATTCTATGGTAGAATCTTAATGTTCTTACAATTCTACCCAAACTTTTGTAGGATCATGATCAAAATTTTCATACAATTCTATTCGATTCTGTCGATTCTTTTGTTTTGTTATAAATAATTACTTGTATATTTCCTTTTAATTGAAAACTAGCTGAATATCCATGTGTTGCTACGGATTTAAAAATTTTTAGAACATGTTTGTATGCATATTCTAAAAAATTTTACCACCCGTGAGTTTAAGAACATGTAGTATGATAAATTTTAAAAATCTGTAGCAATGCACGAGCATTCAGCTAATAATAACAATAATGATAAGTAACAGTAGGATAACTACCCTTCTAGGATTCATAACATACTAAAATTCACTAATCCTCTGGAACAATAATGATACGACCATTGCAGCTGCTACAACCACTACAGCTACTACGACCACTGTAGCTTCTACGACTTTCGACCAAGGTGTCCTACGACCACGACAACCTTACAACCATAGTGCCTTACAACCACGGCTACCTTATGACCATAGAGCCTTACGACCACGGATGCCTTACGATCATAGCTGCTTTGACCAAGGCTACCTTACGATCACGTTGCCATGACCAGTCCGAGCACCGATCGGGTTCTCAAACTTCCGACTGTTGCTTCGACCATGGCGCATCATCTCGATGCTACGACCACGGTACATAAGCGTCATGCGCCCACAAACGACCTCCACGCACCCACTAACTCCACTAACTTAGACCTATTCTCATGTCTCCTGGAATCACTCCACAATCCGCACGAGACCGCTTCTCACGGCTATGATCGCTTCACACGAGCACCCATGTCTTCCGACTTCCCTCGTACCTAGATGCTCCGATTGCTACAGTGTTCTTCCGAGTACCGACTACAACCACTGCAGCTGCTACAGCCACTACAGCTTCTACAACTTACGACCATGGTGTCCTATGACCCTTACGACCATAGTGTCTTACGACCATGGCTGTCTTACAACCATAGTGTCTTACGATCATGGCTGCTTCGACCACAGCTGCCTTACGACCACATTCGAGCACCGACCGGGTTCTCAAATTTCCGATTGCTGCTTCGACCATTGCGCATCATCTCGATGCTACGACCATGGTACAGACTTCCCTCATACCCGGATGCTCCGACTACTACAGTGTTCTTCCGAGTACTAACTATGACCACTGCAGCTTCTACGACTTACAGCCATGGTGTCCTACAACCACGACTGCCTTACGACCATAGTGCCTTACGACCATGGCTGCCTTACGACCATAGAGCCTTATGACCACAGATGCCTTATGACTATGGCCGGTTCGACCACGACTATCTTACGACCATGTTGCCACAACCACATCCGAGCACCGACCGGGTTCTCAAACTTTCGACTGCTATTTCAACCATGGCACATCATCTCGATACTACGACCACGGTACATAAGCCTGATCAGCAGGAAGACGCCATGCAAAAGAGTTTGCAGAATTGCTAAGCATAGATGGCAGGGACACACGTCCTTCGAGATCAAGGACGGCCTGAAGATGTTCATGGGCTATAGATTGTTCTTCCTGACGCTTCAACACTTTGCCTATTAACTCCTTCAGTTCGCGCAGCTCCATAGTGATGTGATCATTAGCCATGGAAACTAATACTAAACTATTATGATTCTTGGCTCTGGATCTAAGATAATATGAATGGGTAGGATGGAGAGGGTCTTCGATTTTCTAGCGTCGCACTCCTTGCCTCGCCGTGGTTGAAAATTGGCTTAAAGAACTAGGGTTTGGGGAAGGAGAAGCTACTTTGTTTCTTTCTTGTCCTCTTTGCTAAACCATGGGAGGTAATTTATATATTACAATTGCCAACTATAAAAGTCCAAGTCAGTTATAACTCATTATCTAATACGAATTATAAAGACTTTCCTAATCTAATAAAACTTCTAAGGATAGAACATGACTCATAATCCGAACAGATCTAGTTAGATCTTGTTGGATTCGACTGCACTTTTGGACTGCCTGCCATAATACTTCCCCCAATATGCATCCATAACAGTCACGCAATAAAAATATTATATTGCACTAAATGTCCCTAAAGTAGTTCTTCCATGCCCCTTCAGTTGAGAAAGTAATCAAACTTTGTCTCACTCCACCTTGATTTCAAGTTCACAAATCATAATCCACTTCTAGATGGATATGAGTATGATATCATTAGAAGTCAAGATATGGTAACATGATGAGGCCACAATGTGAGGCACACTCTTCGTACCATCAGAAATTCAAAAGCACAGGCATACTTCTAAATAAGACAGGCTTGCAAACTAACATGCTATCACATTAGAAAAGCATATTGAAGTAGCTCAAGCTAGAAATTAACTAATCCCATTTAAAATCCACACTACTAACCAATGCAAGCGTAAAAATTCAGAGCTGTAATGAGTCACTACAACCATAATCATGAAGAGGCTACTAACACAGTACCACATCGGAAAAGCAGATAGTCATTGCTTGAACAAGAACTTAATCGATTTCATTACCCTGCATATAACTAGTGAATGCAAATCATGCAGAGTGATCGTCATTATGCACTTGCAGTACTTGAAAAATCCATTTCACATTAAGGTAAAAGCATTTCAAACTTCACTAATCATAACTAAATATCTAAATCAATACAAAGCAACAAATTTCACTTAGTTTCATAAAGGACCTACTAAACAAACAAACATGGTGTCCAGGATAAGACGATCAGTAGCAACAGCAGCATGATTTTAACCAGATATTCTTATTAGCAGGAAGGCAAGCCCAATAGTAGCACGAATAATAAATTAATAATTACTTTTTATATGAAAAAAAGCTCATCAAGAATGCGTACGACGCCCAAAAGTGACTAACACCTACAAGATCAAACCATCTAGTTTGTTCCACTATGTAAACAGTAATCACTACTCAGAAGGGCGGTCCAATTCTCAACTAAACACGAAAAAATTGTTCCTTCGCATCAATTTAACCACATTTCACTTCTATTCAAATCAATATGTATGATCACGAATAGAAGATCCAAACCTCACTGTCAGACAGCAGTCAAACTGGTCAACTCACTAGAACCCCTACAGCTAGGCAGTTGGACCATAGATCTCACACACAGTGACACCACGTTTCCCACCAACCCACTAACACAGCCACCGATGATCAGATCCAGCATTTGACTGAAATTCACTTCAGACTTTGTAACTCCGGCTCACCTGACGTCGACGCCGACGAGCTTCGGCGCGATGATCTCGTTGATGTTGCGGACGGCGTTGAGCACGCCCTTCCCGCCGTAGACCGCCTTGTCCCCGTCGCGGAGCTCGAGGGCCTCGTAGATCCCAGTGGAGGCGCCGCTGGGCACGGCGGAGCGGTGGAGGCGGCCGTCGCCGGCGACGAGGTCGACCTCCACGGTGGGGTTCCCGCGGCTGTCCACGATCTGGCGCGCGCGGATCGACCGCACCGCCTCCGCCCCGGCCGCCTTCGCTGCGGGCGCCGGCGACGCGGAGAGCGCCGCGCGGACGGCGACGACATGGCGGCGGCGGCGCGGGTTGGCGGCGGGCAGGAGGGGTTTGGAGGGGAGGAGGAGGTGGGGGGCCATCCGGAGGAGGTTAGTGAGAGGGGAGGAGCCGGAGGAGGGGTTTATATAGCGGCGGCGGCGGTGGCGTGGAGGAGGTCGGGGGTTGATTGGTTCGTTGGGCGGAGACGGCGAGGTGAGAGGTGGAGGGGGTTTTATATATTTTCGCGAAAAAATTTTGAAGGAGGCGGGCTGGTGGGCGCGACGAAGCGGAGGTGGCGATGGGGCCCAGTGTCAATGAGTGGTTGCAGGTTATGGTTCTGGGGTTTTTTTGAGCCCGGTTTTGCCGTTCTTTCGGCTTTTGATTTTTAAATAGTAACAGCTAGAGACCGTACGGAAACGGAAAGAGATATTTATATGTAATTTTTGTTGATATAAATAAAATTATTATAATATGAATTACAATCAACTAGCAAATTTTACTTTTAAAAGATACTCTGTTTAAAATTTAGATACTATAAAAACTATTTATCGTAGAAGAAATATGAAACACAGGCTTTGGCCTACGGGTTAGCGGTGGTGAGTGGTGACCGTTGGGCGGATTGGTGGGAGGGCGAGGTGAGTGACGCCATGTGCGGAGAACGTGAGCACGTGCGGTCCGGTCACACGTGCGTTACCGGAGTTCGCCGGATGTACATGTGAGCCGGCGGGCCGAACCGGCCGGCGTAGAGCCGGGCCAACATGGCGCAGAGATATCGTAACAAAAGCTCAAGCGAATTGCGAGTTCGCAACGGAGGGCTCGCAAACTTGTCCTCTCCTCCAATCACGTTGGTGCTGAAGTTCCAATCTTAAGGCCTGTTTGGAACGTAATATTCCTATAGTACCGAACGTAACATCAGATGTTTCGTTTCCTACCAAATTCCTGTGTTACAACCGATGGCTTTTTTAGCTGACTTGCATGAAATGATATTGCCGACGCAGTGAACGCCACTGAAAGACGAGAGCAGAAACGGCAAAGCAGGCAAAAGTTGGTAACTTCATATGTCATATTTTGCTGAATAGCAAGCAAAGGTGTCATGGTATACTGAATTGAAGCGCCAGTTTCTAACAGTGTTATCAGCAAACAACATAACGTGGCAACTCTCACAAGCACTCTACACGTATAACCAGGCAGCAAACCTCTTCTACAGAAGAAAACTGTTACATAAAGTCGCATAAAAGTCAACACATCATCTTAGCAGCAGCAACTTAGAACAGCCAAACCAACAATGGTCACAGAATGATCACCTACCAGCTCACGCTAATGTCCCGGGAGCCGAAGCCATAGTAGAAAATTTAGATGTCTAGACAGTACTACACTCATGACTCACAGAAGAGCGATGATACGCCGAAAACCACAAGATACACATAAAAGCTGAAATATGTCACATAGCCACCAAATCTTTGCTCGCCAATCTCTGGCCTACAGCCAATTTATGCGGAGTCGGCGGGCTTTGCCTCGTCAGGCTTCTTGGCAGTTACCTCGGCGGGCTTTGCCTCATCAGGCTTCATGGCAGGTACCTCAACGCCCATCTCGGCTTTGAGGCTGTTGACGCTCTGCTCCAGCTCGTCGATCTTGGCACCCATTTCGTCTAGTGCAATGTAGTTAAAGAAAACAGAGAATTGCTGCCTGGATGTACGTACTACGTAGAATTCATGCAACAATCAACTGAGTGTAAATTTGATGGCTTAAAAAACAGAGATGCATTTTGTCTATTTATCAAAAGTAAATTGCATGATGCAGAGAGTTCTTGCCAATGTCAATAGTACTTCAAATTTTCAACTAGATTGTTTATATTGTGTCAGTAGCCTAGCAGTAATGTAGCAAGTATCTTGGTACACTATCAAGTATCCACGTTATGCTACAGCAGGAACAGCCACGACACATTACTATGGTAGTATCATTGTACCAAATTTGGATTTATAGAGTGCAGCTTGTTAGCCTTGACAGTGGAGACTTAGTTTTTGTGAGGGTTTTTGCAGTGCTTCTTACTGCTGCCCCTTGATTCATTACAAAGGCTTAAAAGCCGAGAGAATCATAACAACCAAAGGAAAAGAAGAGAAGATCTCAACAACTAAAGCAAAAGTAAAACTAGCAACAAACTAAAGCAAGGAGGTTAACTAATCCTAATTCAGACCTCAGAACACACAAACTTACTCTCTTATTTCTCCCCCTAAGTCTTGTGTGTGGTCCCTGACCTGATGTGAATCAGTCCAACTCGGTCGCGCAGTTCATGAAACTTCGTGCGCCCAAGAGATTTGGTAAGGATGTCAGCGAGTTGGTCCTTGGTGTTGATGTAGCTGGCCTTCACACTTCCCTCTTCCAGACAGCTTCTGATGAAGTGATACTTGGTCCGGATGTGCTTGCTTCTCTCGTGGAAGACGGAATTTTTGGCCAGTGCTAGCGCAGATTTGCTATCTACCTTAAGCTCGACTGCTTCTCTTTTCTTGCCGAGGAGTTCGCCCAGCAGTCGAGCCAACCAAAGTGCTTGTGTTGCGGCGGAGGTGGCGGCAATGTATTCAGCTTCGCAGCTTGACAAGGCCACCACCCGTTGCTTGAGGGATTGCCAGCTCACGAGATTGTTGCCGAGGAAGAACAGAGCCCCGCTCGTGCTCTTGCTCGTGTCGATGTCGCCGGCAAGGTCGCTGTCGCAGTAGCCGACGAAATGTGTTGCGCCGGGATTCCTTGTTGGTGATATGCCCTAGAGGCAACATGGAGATGTTGAATATATCACATACTATGTTTATGATACATTGCTTTGTTCCTTGAAATAGACATTATCATTATTGATCAATGAGTATGTGACTTATTCATGAGACTCTTAATGCTAAAATGTTGCTATTTCTAAATGATCCTCGATCATATATCATATGAGGAACAAATATGATTCAAAGATCAAGATATGTATTGATTGATGATCATGTCTCATGGATCATGGTATGGTGATACCAAATCAATAATATGGACATGTGTTAGTGAACATATGTTGGATAGACCCGCCATGAGACACTGCAGAGATTCCATGTGTCATCAGTTGGTCTCAAGTAGTGTTTATGTGGAATCCTTAGACTTGAGATCATCATGGTTCCCAACATGCTTAGTAGCTTATTTTGGGACTACCAAACACTACTCCGTAACTGGGTAGTCATAAAAGTAGTCTTTGGCTTTGCCATGAAATATGTAGTGGGATGTGAATGATCAAGATAGAATTTGCCCCTCCTTATGGGAGAGATATCTCTGGGCCCCTCGATGTAATGGATTATGAAAGTGCATGGCCATGCCAAGGTGATTGAGGAGTCAATCACGAGTTTATAATCCATCACGGAATCGAGAGAGTGATTGAGCTATTAAGAGGATGACACAGGTCTCGCCTTGAGCTTAATCTATATCGTGAGACAAAGGGATTCGTACATGAGAACATTACAGGTTCAGCCGATATGATCTTTACGTATACTTTGGGGTTAATATGTCTTACTAGAGGCCGCTATTAACAGGGTGATCGGAAAGGCGTTTTCGGGTCGCGACCAAGTATACGTGCACACTTAACGGGTTGAAACACTAATTCGAATGTGATTCGGATGTGGGCTCAATTCGGATAGAGATCCGGATAGACTCCTATTGGGCCTCGGTCCACGAGGCCCAAGTGAGGAGGTCTATATATATGGAGGCGAGGGGCTGAAGGGGATGCATCTGTTAATCCCGAGCTAAACCCTAGCCGCCACCTCCCGAGCCAAACCCTAGCCGCTCGCGAGTGCTGGTACACTCGCGATCGGCGTTCCAACCCCGGACGTGTGGATACCGGTGGAGGCGCTGCTCGTTGCGGCGTTGATCGGCATCAACAACCTACAAATTGGATCTGCTCGTGGTGTGGTTGATCGCGTGGAGGAGACGATCTGTCGGGACGATTGGCTACTTCCACTACTACCTCGGCGCGCGTGGTTGGATCGGCTTCTCCAACTCTTCTTCATTGCACTGCGCGTCTAGTGGTAACGATCCATGATCCCTCCTTAAGCATGATGTCCTTGTGTGCGCGGTAGAAAAGTTTTGTTTTCTGTTTTCGTAGCCTTCGCGCGATCCTTCATTCCTTGCATAGTGCAGACCATAGTCGGTGGTGCCCGCCACATAGCGTAGGATTCGCTTGATGGCCTGCTGGTGCTCCATCGTCGCCGCTACATAAACCGGCTCACATACCCAACGGCGAACGCCAAGTCCGGCCGGGTGTGTACCAGGTAGCGCAAGCTGCCGACAACGCACTGGTACTGCGTCGCATCAACCTCCTCCGCCTCACTGTAGCGGCTCAGCTTTAGTCGCTCCTCCATTGGAGTATGGGCGGGGTTGCACCCGTCCAAGCCGCCCATCTTGACGACGTGCTTGCCGTAGTGAGCTTGGCGAAGGAAGATGCCGGAGTTGTCCTGGCGCACCTCGATGCCGAGGTAGAAGCTGAGGAGGCCAAGGTCACTCATCTGGAAGGTGGCCTTCATTTGAGCCTTGAACGCCTCCGCTCTCTTCTTCTTCGTGCGGTGATCACAAGGTCGTCGACATAGACGCCACCGCGAGGATGGAGCGATTGCTGGCCGATACATTGCCGCTCGTGAGTGCTTTGCTGAAGCCCATCTCCTGAGCGTCTTTGTCGACTTGGCATTCGAGCTCGGGTGCTTGTCGCAGCCGTAGAGTGCCTTCCGTAGTCGCGACACCTTCCTCCTTGCCGGCAATGACGAAGCCGGGGGGCTGCCGGACGTACACCTCCTCCTTCAAGTCGCCGTTCAGGAAGGCCGACTTGATGTCCATATGATGGACGTGCCACCTCTGGGCGCCGAGCAAGGAGGATACGGATGGACTCAATGCGAGCCAGCGCGCGAATGCATCGTCGTAGTCAATCCCTTCTGCCGACAAAGCCACGGGCAACAAGTCTTGCCTTGTGCTTGACCACCTCTCCAGCCTCATTCTTCTTGAGCTTGAATACCCACTTCAGTGTGATTGGGCGTGTGGCCGGCCGGCAGGTCGACGAGCTCCCAAGTATGATTGTGCTCGACGGCGTCCATCTCATGCTGCATTGCAGCACGCCAAGCCGCATCACCTTCGGCCTCCACAACGCGGCGGGGGCTCCTCGGTGTGAGTCGGTGGCTTCGGCATCAATGTTGCGTTGCATACCACGCACCGCTTGATCACCGAGTACATCGTCGATGGTGCGGTAGCGCAGCGGGGTATCCTCATGTGCAGCGTCGATGCGATCCTCATCGTCCTCCAGAGGAGTGGAGAAGATGGGAGCTGGAGTGGTTGTCGGTGCTTCGGCCGGTGTAACGATGTCCGACGGCGTGCCCGGCATGCTTCCCTGGTCCGGAGTTGGCGAAGTCGAGGGTATCGATGGCGCCCAGAATGCGGGAACAGGTGAGCCGGGCGTTGGCACAGTGCCACCCGCTCCCCCGGCTCCTCCAAGATGCGCATCCTCGATGACAAAATCGTCCAGTGCCGTCGCTGCATCGCCGCTAGTCAGCTTGGTCCAGTCCCAGCCCCGTCCTTCATCGAAGACGACGTCGCGCGCCATGCGCACACGCCAGGTTGTTGGGTCGAGGATGCGATACCTTGACACCTTCAAAGATAGCCGATGAAGACTCGGCGTGCTCGGTCATCCGGCTTGCCGACGTGATTGACTCGACGTATGCTAGGCGGCCGAACGTGCGAAGATGTCCGATCCGCGGCGTCGCGCGTGCCGAGCCCTCGTGACGGGTCTTCCTGCTAGACTCTTGGTCGGCGACGGTTGAGAAGGTGCACGCAGCGATCATCCGCTTCCTCACGAGGCGTCGCCGGCATGCCCTCTGTTTGGCGAGCGCGCCGTCGCCACCACGATGGTTTCGGCGTTTGACCACACCATTCTCGGGGGCGTGTAGGGGCGGAGTAGTGCCGCCGGATCCCTTCATCGGCCACGATGGCGGCGAACTCACCGCGGTGAACTCCTTTCCATTGTCGGTCGTAGCACTCGGAGTTTGTGGCGCGCTCCTTCTGCGGCGGCCGGACATGCTTGATGGCGTCCGCGACTCGACCTTCGTCGCGAAGGACGGTCCACATGAACCGTGACGCGTCGTCCACCAGAAGCAGGAAGTAGCGCCGGCCTCCCAGAGTCGCCGGTGTGACGGGGCCGCACAAGTCGCCATGGATGAGCTCGAGCTGCTTCTGCGCGCGGTACATGGCTCGACGAGAAAGGACGCCGCTTCGCTGGTCACCACGCAGTGTCGCCACTGCTCGGCGTGGTCGATCCGGGCATCCGCGCACCATCTCTTCACGCCCGAGCTTACGTAGAGCCTCGAAGTGGAGATGTCCGAACCGCTCGTGCGAGCGCCAGGCCTCATCGTCACGACGAGCGGCGAGGCAGAGGGGCTGGGCCACCTCCATGTGCAGCACGTCAGGCCGCGCCGCGGTGACCTTGGCAAGAGACGCGCGCGGTCCCGTCCGAGCACACCTCGGTCGATCCCCACTCGCGCCCACCTCGTCGAGTGGCGAGACTTATGATGGAGTTGCGGGCGCCGGATGTAGTAGACGCCACGAGCGCTTGTGCTCCGGTCTTGGCCACGAAGATGACAGATCCAACACCGCGGATCTCTACCGCAGATGCATCGCCGAACTTGACGGTGCCCCGGATGCTTCGATCCAAGTCGGCGAAGTGCTCCACACACCCGGTCATGTGGTGCGTGGCGCGCATTGTCGAGTACCATCCTTCGAGCTTGTCGCGCGAGTCGCCATCGAAGAAAACGCACGCGCTGCGGCCGGTCAATGTGAAGGAAGGTGGATGCGATCTAAGAAACATTGGCGTCGGCTGTGTGGCGAGGATATTAGGGTTATCCTCCCATCGCTCTCCGATGGACCCAGTATCGGGCTCGCATGGGCGTAAACAAAGCGGGCTCCTCATCCTCCTCGGCTTAGGCCATGGGGCGATCCGCCACGCCCATTGCTGCGCTCCACGGCCCAATGTCCACGGCGCCGCATTCAAGCAGAACATCGTCGCGGCCGCCTTGTGTTCTCGCGCCACCTTCTTCTTTTCCACCGCAGACGCGCGCTTTTTCCTTCTTGCGCGGTGCCGACGGCGATCCTTGGCCGAGGACGAGCCTTCTCCTTCCTCCTCTCTTCGGCGGGCGAGCCATGCTCCTCGGTGGCGACTTCCCACTGACGCGGCGGCTCGGTCGAAGGCTCCTCGCGATGCGTCGGCGGCCTTGAGCTGCCGTCACTTCCTCGATGGACAAGGTGGAGAGATCCAGAAGGGTCTCAATCGAGAGGGCGATCTGGGTATACTTCTTGGGGACGATGCGCAAGAACTTCTCCACCGCCTTCTGCTCGTCGATGTCGCCGTCACCGTCGGATCATTCTTGCCGGTAGGCGAGGCCGAGAGCAAAGTCGTCTACGTCTTCGCCAGGCCGGAAAGCAAGCCGATCCCAGTCCTGCCACAGCTTCTGCAGCGTGGACTTGCGGACACGGTCAGCTCCGATTCGTGCCGCCGCGATGGAGTCCCACGCTTCCTTCACAGTCGGCTTGTCTGCGAGCGACGACAGCATCTCCGGCGGGACGGAGGCAAGAAGCGCGTCGAGCGCCAGCCGGTCATCTTGGAACTCGGCGTCACCGTACTCAACGGCATCCCAGAGCCGTCGAGCCTGCAACTTCACTTTCATCAGCAAACTCCACTCGTTGTAGTTCGTCTTGGTCGACGCCGGCCATGGGGTGCCTCCGCGGACCGTGATCACGCTACCGGATGACGGCGGCCGTCCTCGGAGCGACCTCGGCGACGGTGCGGAGATGGCGAGGCTCGGCGGTCGTGGTCCCCGTGAGGGGTCGCGGCGGCGGCGCTCTCGGTCTTCCTCGTCGATGCGGGCGGCAGAACGCGGCGGCGGCGGCCGGCGCCGCCGCCATGGCAACCCCGGCGCCTCTGCTGCTGCGCCGCTCTTGCCTCGGCGGCAATGATGCGCGCTGGCGGGCCTCTCTCCGGCGACCACCACTCGAGGCTGCAGCGCAGCAGCAGCAGCCCTCCGACTCGAGGAGGAAGACATCTCCAAAGAAGGTAACAGATGCTGTGATACCAACTGTTAGCCTTGACAGTGGAGACTTAGTTTTTGTGAGGGTTTTTGCAGTGCTTCTTACTGCTGCCCCTTGATTCTGTCAGGGGTGTGGGCCTTGGGCCCAAGGCCCAGTCGGGTTATTATTAGGAATTAGAGATTGAGTTAGAGATTAGTTTCCTTGTGTTAGAGATAAAGTTAGAGATATGATATGAGTTTCCATATTATTAGAGATAGGATTGAGATTAGATTCCATCTGTTAGGGGGAGCCGTCTATATAAGAGGGCTGCCGCATGCTATTGTAATCAATCAGAGAATTATCATAGTCTTCCCCGTCTAAATCTCTAGTCTCTCTCTCCCTCTCGTTCTACGCCGACGCCATCCGGCCATCTATTGGTGGTGTTTATCCCGCATGAACCCCGGTTCATGACAACTTGGTATCAGAGCAGTCGATCCCTTCCCACGACTTCTGCTACCATGATTCCTGCGATTCGTCCTCTCGTCGAGTCAATAGCCATAATAAAAGCTAGCGCTGATAAGACGGCCAGCACCGACAAAAAGTGGGCGGACTTCCTCCTTAACATGCATGTCGTCTTCGAGAAGCACTTGAAGGAGCGGGAGAAGGCGAAACAACAAGTGCGCGAGGCGCATCATGATACAACAGGAGGTGGGGAAGAAATCGCAGAAAAGAAAGAGATTGAAGCATCCCGATCTGCCCTCTGCGCCACCGGCCATCGCGACCGTCCTCACCCCACGCAGTCGCCTGCCGCCACCCCGGCGCCACGATCGCCGCCACCACCCGCCGCCGCCGCTTGGTCCGCCTCTGCCGCCGCCGTCGACATCCGCGCCGGATCCACCGCCGCCGGCCGGCGCCGCCTAAGCCCTGCGTCGGAGCCGCCGCTCTTTGCTGGCGCCGCCGCCGAGGCACTTCCGCCATGCGATCCACCGCCGGCCGGTCCACCGCCATGGCCCACCGGCCGAAGACGCGGGACGCCGCCGCGAGGCCCTTAGCGCCCGTCGCGCCTCTCGCGCCCGCCGCCGACGCGACACCTCACCACCGGATCGGCGTTCTGCGCGCGATTCGCCGCTTCCTCGGCCGCGCTCACCGGCGCGCGCCTCGCGAACCACGATCCGTCGGCGCCATCATCGCCGCTTTTCCTCGTGCGTCGCGCGACCACCGGCCGCCTCGTTGCCGCTCGCCTCTGCTTCGCCGCCGGGATCCGTCGGCCAAGTCCTCCGCCACGCGCCTCACGGCTGTCGCCGCTCGACATCCGGGCACGCACCGGAACCGCCGCCGCTGCCGGATCTACGCAGGTCGCTGCCGATGTCGTCGCCCTGGTCGCCGAGCTCCCGAGGCCGCCGGAGTCGCGCTGTCGACACCGCCGACCGCCATCGCCGGCGAAGCTCCTGCTTCAGCTTCCGCCGGCCACCACCGCTTGATGCCGACCGGAGGACGCCCGCCTCCGCTGGTTGCGTGTTCGGTCGGTTCGGCCGTTCGGGTGTGGAGCTTTTGTAACGCTTGACGACCGACCGGATAAAAAAAGGAAAAAATTAAAAAACAAGTTTTTTTCACAAAAAAAAATCAAAAAAAGTTCCAAAAAAAAGTTCAAAAAAAAAGATTTATTTTGCAGGCATTATATACCGAAAGCGCTACACTTTGTCTAGCCTTGTTCCGCTTGGATTTTGGTGGCCGTCTCCATCCACTGCAGGACCCCGCCATCGTTCGTCTTCTACACCGGCGTCAGAGGCCTTCCATTGGTGCCATGACCGCCGCCTAGCAGCTCGAGGACGAGCTGCATGTCCGAGAGGGGTGTAGTGTCAAGGGTGTGGGCCTTGGGCCCAAGGCCCAGTCGGGTTATTATTAGGAATTAGAGATTGAGTTAGAGATTAGTTTCCTTGTGTTAGAGATAAAGTTAGAGATATGATATGAGTTTCCATATTATTAGAGATAGGATTGAGATTAGATTCCATCTGTTAGGGGGAGCCGTCTATATAAGAGGGCTACCGCATGCTATTGTAATCAATCAGAGAATTATCATAGTCTTCCCCGTCTAAATCTCTAGTCTCTCTCTCTCTCTCGTTCTACGCCGACGCCATCCGGCCATCTATTGGTGGTGTTTATCCCGCATGAACCCCGGTTCATGACAGATTCATTATAAAGGCTTAAAAGCCGAGAGAATCATAACAACCAAAGAAAAAGAAGAGAAGATCTCAACAACTAAAGCAAAAGTAAAACTAGCAACAAACTAAAGCAAGGAGGCTAACTAATCCTAATTCAGACCTCAGAACACACAAACTTACTCTCTTACACCTGAACAGAAAGCAATACCATAAACCAAGCATAATAAAATAATACCAGAAGTGGCATTTCACTTAAATTCTAATGACAATTTTCAACTCTTCTATCTGGCTCAGCTAAGGTATCAGACCAAGGTTGTAATGTTAAAATTTCTCTTCTAGAAGTGATTGTGTGGAGTGTGTCAAATGTTGCTTTCATCTATAATTACATTGTAGTCCAGCAAACCTTTAACCTCAGTAATGTAGCTTAGACAAAATAAAGGCCACTGGATTTTCTTATTTTATATTGAACATAAAGAAGCTCCAACAAAATTCATAATTAAGGGATACAAAACTAGAGTACAAAAGATAACAGTAAAAAAATCCCACTTCTAGTTAGCTATCGAGCACAGTACAGACAGGAAACAACAATCCTGGATTATAGCAAAGCAACATTGATTTTCTCAAAAAATCAACAATATGATTCCATGGTTATTGGTTAATCCTTAAAGGTGTGTGCTATATGTATGCATACTCGGGTCTTTTCTGTCTTTTCTGTTTAATATCAAATAGTTGAAGAATGCTACAAGTTTGCATGCACAAACCCAAAAAGAAATGCATAACATTGTCGAATAATTTTCTACATATTTCAGCATCTGAAATGCATAATGCATCATAAAGCATGACATCAGATATCAGAATACAACAATACATTAAAGTTAACTATGCATTGGCATAAGATTCTTGGTCCGATGTGGCAATGCTAGGGCTCCACTTTCAGGTTTTTCTTTCAGAACATAAGAATAGAATAGAAATAATGGCCTTGCAGCAGATAAGGATATTCTTTGACACGATGCTCTGGGACATAGACTCGAACCTTGATTGCTGAAATTCATCATTATTTTAGTGAGTGCAAAATGTTTGCAAATTCTTCAGTATAGATGTTAACAAAAATATATATGCAAAGGCACTCACCATCTGGCTGAGGAGGTTTTGCACCTGAAATAGAATGTTTACCATCAGTACAAAAAATGTTCCTTTCTGTTAAATAAAGGGATACACTTCTGCTTCTACAAAGTAAAATAAGACTTTTTAGCGGTAGAAAAACACTAAATAACTTAACTGTTGATTTCACCATCTATTAAGTCAATGCTATGCTAATGTATTTGATCTTATTGGTTCAAACAGCAACTGAATGATACTAGAGAAGAGGGATCATTCACTACTGCAGAATAAGTAAGCACATCAATGTACTGCATAAAGCATGTACAAACTTGTTTAACATATTTTTGGGTCTTATGTTCAGACGATTATTATACCAGAAAACAGAGAAAATATCATTAATGCGACTAATTGCATGCCTACAATGTTATGATGCATATGACATCAAACTTACAAATGCTGTCATATCTGCTGGGTTCTGTGATGAGGGTTCTGGATCCATATTGGCCTGCAACAACGGATTCAGTGAATAAGATAAACAACGATGATATGATGCAGAAGAATTACATATAAGTGAAAATAAATGACGTATGCATGAGGGCATTAACACATAATGGGCAAGATGTAGCATAGCGTTAAATAACATTAGCATAGTTTATTACATTTCATACCAATAAACACAAAACGAGTGAAATTCTAGAATTATTTAAAGCATCCTGACAGATGTACACATGATTGTAAGAACAGGAAAAAAGGTAGATACAATAAAGAAAATAATAAGCATCATATCATAGAACATTAGTTCATATCAGTAAATGTGAAACAGTTGAAGTTTTGGAATTATTCAAAACATCCTCACAGTCACAGACAAGCACGTTAAAAAAAAAAGCTAAAAGATGACACAGACACGGTAGATGTACTTTAGAAATACTCCATCAACTTCCCTACTTTCATTAATTGGATCACTGAGTCGATGATACTCATAGAACTTCCTTACGAGGTACACCGTACACATTTTACTACCTCAGAACTTGTACACTAGGGACACAAACCAGAAAACAAAATATGGTAGAGAGCATGTAAGCAAGAGCTATGATATTAATGTTCAGCCTCCTAGTTTCCAATTTCCCCTCCATTTGTCATCACCAAGATCATACCCTAATTCATGGTCACTGCTCAGACTTCTAGTCTCCTCTGCCCTCTTACTACTGCAGACGATACTTGACATTTCTTGTATCACGCAGGAAGTGCTCCGCCGCATCCTATCAGTGAGGACCTCAAGTTGGTCTCTCAGGCCAAGCCTTATCAGCCTATCCCTCAACACCCTACAAGTAGCCTGGTAAAGTGTGATACCCTCATCCACCATCCTCACAAAGTAGCTGCAGCCTCCTCTGCTCTTCCCTTCTTGCAAGATAACCCATGGATCATGACAGCATAAGTTGATGCCCCTGGGTGGAAACCATGTTTTTCATCCCATCCCAAACTTCAGTTGTGCTATCAATCCTTCCTATAGCAACCAACATTTTTAGTAGCATGTTGTAAGAGTGTTGGTCCGGCGGACACAAGTCTTTATCCATTCTTGCAATAAGCCACAACGCCTTGTTCACTCTTTCAGTTTACAGTGCGCATTAAACAATGGGTTGTAGCTCCAAACATCAGGCTTTTCCCCTCAGGTGGTGATCTCATCCAGGATATTGTAAGCCTCAGCAGCCTCTCCCAAGTCACACAATAACCGAATGACAACATTATATGTGAATACATTTGGTGTGAGTTCGTGTACACGCATCCTATCTAGCACACAAAGAGTGGCACGAGCATCCTTTGATACACATGCAGCACGAAGGAATGGGCCATAAGTGGCAGCATCCGCAACAAGCCCATGGCTCTGTTGCATAACTTTCAGTAGCTCCTGTGCACATGCAACATCCCCTCCCCGACATAAGGAGCCAATCAACGCGTTGACGCAGACACGTCAGGCTCAACACCTCTCTCAACCATTTCGTCAAATAGCTTGTGGGCATTTTCCGGCTTCATAACAACAGCCCACCCAGAGATCAGGATGGTGTATGTCTTCACTGAGACATCGAACTGGGTCGCCAACTCTCTGAAAAAGGGCTCAGCATGCTCTACCAGGCCATTATGCGACGAGGCAAAGAGCAGCGAGTAGAAATCGGCAAGCGCCGGCTGGAGCCCAAAACCCGCCATGGAAGAGAACGCCCAGATCGCATCATCCGGGAGGCGGGCACGGGAGTATGCGCGGACGGCGGGAGGTCGGACGGCAGCGGGAAGAGCCGCACGCCGGCGAGCGAGTTGGCGAGGATAATGAGCGATTCCGGCAGGTGGGAGAACCCGAGCAGCGCCCCGGCGAATAGGTAGAACCGGGAGATGGCACGGGGAGGTGGCGGCAGCGGCGCAGCACCGCGGCGGAAGCCTCCGACGCGCAGCGCGGAGGGGAGGTCGTGTTGCGGACAGCGGAAGTAGCTGAACACGCGGCTGAGCTTGCTCACGAGCCTCGGGTCAGCATCCGGGCCAGGGCCTGGATCGGGGCACGGATCCTGGGGCAAGGCGGAGGAGGAGGGGAGCGCGGGCTGCGCGGCTGGAGGGGGCGAAGCGCGGCGAGAGATTTCGCGGCGGGTCGCATCGTGACTCGTGTGGCTGTAGCGACAGCAGATTCGCGAGTAACGTGAGGATGCACGCGCGCGAGCAAGCAGGAAATGGATGGGATGGGATAGGGGAGAGGATGACAGGGCTTACCGAGGAGATTTGGGTCGCCGAGGAGGAGCCCGCCGGCCGGTGGATTCGGGGGAGATCGCGGTGGGTGCGGCTCCGGTCGAAACGAGCAGTGAGGGCCTGAGGGGAAGGAAGGAGACGGGTCGGGATAAGAGGGGTTAAATCTGGGTCGATGACAAGTGGGCCCAGGGCTGGTGGGCCTATGCGCAAGGGTTTCCATTTGGTAGACATAGGGCCAGTGTTGACAAAAGTAAGCACCGTCGTAACTACTACTCGGTGGCAACCCTGGCCGCCGGCCACAGCTCCGTTGATCCGCCGGCCAATCTTCCCTGTTCTTCGACGCTCTTGTTGGTGTTGAGCGGATGAAACATCTGTTAAATTTCCAAAGTAATTTTAGATTTTTAGTTTATTTTGTTTTGTTTTCTAGATCAATTCTTTCTAAATTTGTTCTTTCATATGACCACTTGGTCGGATTTTCTTTACCTGTAATAGGTTTTATTGGACCAACTTACTTGGACGACGATGGCGACGCCTACATCGAAGATCTACACTAGGCTGAGTTGGGTATAAATAAATCCCCTCCGATATTCTTTCGACAAACAATACTACTACTGAGACGGAAGTCCTAAATATCAATGGAGACCATCAACATTATGCTTCCCGCTTTTGTGATTGTTGGCAATCATGACACTATTACAAGAAACAGAGTTTATGACGAGAAAAATAAAGAAATCCAGTATGTTCAGCGACTCAAAAATGTTGGATACTCAGGAATTTTACCCAACTTATTAATATAAGTTAGTGGTTTTTTTTCTTAAAAAGGCAGGTATCAATCGTGGCACCTAGCCCAATTCCGCTAACTTGTTTCTTAAAGAAAAATTATCTCTCACCGTCCTCTAAAAAAAATTGTGAATTTCTAAGGGGACCTGCGTTTTCTTAAATACAAATTACATTTTTTAACAGTTCTATCAATCAAGAATCATATCTCAAGACTAATCCAAAGGCTGAGAAAATCTACTTACAGTAGCAAACTTGTTAAAAAAATAATTTCTCACTAAAAAAGATACTCCTACTACTCCAAAATGAAAACACACGTGAAAAACAGCGTAATTTCTTGTACATGATTGCTCGAAGTATTTCCGGTTTACCATAGGCGAATAATATACATGCCTTTTTCTCAGTCTACAAAATAAATAAATGCATCCTCATTTCCGATTAGACCTTTTCTCTGTTTATTCATGGGTTACTGTAGCACAGGTCTAGCGTTGATGTGCATATAGCTAGTGTTGCAAGTCTTCTACGCCCGTCCTGATGGTGCTGTAGTGTGCCCTCTTATGCACCGAGGGGCCCACCGGTTCTTGCTCTGACACCGTGGTTCCTACATGTAAAGGAGAAACACCATTTGCGTGATTTGCTCTTAACGTGATGGACTTGACACATCGAGAGACACAAAAAAAACAGAACAACAATTGCGTTGCTCTCTTTCGTTTCTTTAACGCTGTCTCTCTCTTACGCCTAAAGACTCCCTAGCATTTGCTATCGATCGCACCGATTACTCTGTACTCACATCATTATATTGCTATGCATAGCCTTATAAAGACTGCACACGTGACTCGCACACGGACTCAAAAACTTAGTCGGCATCTACTCGTTTACGATACGGACTACTACTCATATATATACGGCAAAATAAACTTGAATACCACAAAACAAGATTACTAATTCTAACATCTAAGAATGTGTCAAGGAAAAACTTGAAAATGAGAACACAAATTTTTGTTCTCGTGAAAGAAAGATAACAAAAATTTTATCAAGCCAGACTTTGAACGTTTGGGGCTTGTCTAAGAGTATATTTATATTAGCTTTTGACTTTTTTAAAAGTCAATGGGTATGTTCTGTTTTTTTTCCTTCAGTTTTTGGTTTTTGACTATAGATTATGGCTTTTAGACTGTTTGTGAGAGAGAGCATGAGGTAACAAAATTTTTGTATGTTATTTTGGTCAATATAAATGAAATCGCTAAAGTATGTATTACAATTAACTTGTAGACCCCGTCTTGAAAAGACATTCCGTTTGAAAGCTAGTTACTGTAGAAAAGAAAAAAATAACTTTTAGAAGCTGAAAAGAATTCTTACCACTCTCTCCCTCACTTTCCCCACTATTCGCTTCTCTTTCTAAAAGTTACTTTTTTAACTATTACTATTTATTTTTAGCCAAAAAAATAACAGTTGCAGCCAATATAAATAAGCCCAAAGTACCAAGACGACGAGGGTGGTGCAGGATATTTTGCCAATGTATCCGGCCAAGCGCTTGCTCGGTTGGTGAGCATGGCAGTGGCCACCTCACCCACCTGTGTTCGAAGTCAAGTGTTGCATTTTTCGGGGGGGCATTGTTCATGTGAACAGTACCCTCTGAGTACACGTGTGTGCATGGATATGTTTAGTGGTCAGAGTGCGTGTCGTGCTCTAAAAGATCTTATGTCTTCGTCTCTAGTCTCAAACGTGTACATTAGACATATTCACATAGAAGTGTACGGTGTTAAATGTGTATATGCATAAATGCGCATTTATTGTATTCATGGTCTCAAAAGAATTGTATCACAAATTGCATCTTTAAGATTTGAGAAAGCCTTCTCAGCTGATGGTAACATGGCCCGAGAACAGGCAAACCACATCCCTATTACACACCCTTCGCGACAACAGTATCATTACGCAAATTAAATCGAATTAGAATCTTAATTATGTAACAAATAGTAAAACTTTATTTGATGCTTAATTCATACACAATCGACACAGTTATGAATATGAAAACCCTAATTATACACAATAATCTACACACACTTGCCTTCCTCTCATCTCCACCAACCTCCTCTTTCTCCCCCCAAAACCCCAATTTAACCACCAAAGCCGAGTCTTCTGACAAAAGCCCATTCCTCTCCGACTCCCCTCCCATCAACGAACAACCGACCAAAATTAGCGAAGTTTTCAGCTCGATCCCATGGGCGCCGCCACACCTCACCACCATTTCAGCTCGCAGCCGCTTCCCCTGCTCTCCAAGAAGATCCTCACCTTCGCGCTCTACGCCCTCATCCCCCTCGCCCTCCTCCGCTACTTCCTCTCCGCTCCTCCCCCCACCGCCGCCCCCTCCTCCTCCACCTCGCCGCCCCACGGTAAGTGCGTCTTCGGCGGCTCAACAAATCGTTGATCCGGCTCTCTACATGGTCGCCGTTGATGGATTGGCACAGTGACACTGTTCTTTGTTCTTGGCTGCAGGTGGGAAGCAGCAGGGGGTGAAGGCTACTGCCGGGGCGGCGGCAGGGAAGGCGGCGGCGGCGGCGCCGTCGCGGTGCGACTACTCGGAGGGAGAATGGGTGCGGAGCGCGGTGGCGCCGCGGTATAACGGGACGAGCTGCGGCGCGACGATCAAGGACGGGCAGAACTGCATGGCGCACGGGCGGCCGGACACGGGGTACCTCTACTGGCGGTGGCGGCCGCGCGGGTGTGCGCTCCCGCCGTTCGCGCCCGCGGAGTTCCTTGACCTGGTGCGCGGCCGGCACGTCGCGTTCGTCGGCGACTCGCTCGCGCGTAACCAGTGCGAGTCTCTGGTCTGCCTCCTGAACTCGGAGTTCCCCGCCGAGCTGGTGCTCAGTGGCGGCGAGGAGCGCAAGTTCCAGCGGTGGGCGTTCCCGTCGCACAACGCGACGGTGTCGGTGTTCTGGTCGCCGTTCCTGGTGAACGGCACGGAGAAGTCGGCGGCGGCGGGGGGGCTCGACCACAACAGACTGTACTTCGACCAGCCCGACGAGCGGTGGGCGGCGGAGCTCCCCGGGATCGACGTGGTTGTGCTCTCCATCGGGCACTGGTTCCTGCACCCGGCGATGTACTACGAGCGCGGCGCAGTGATCGGGTGTCACCACTGCCCGGAGCCCAACCGCACGGAGACGGGCTTCTTCGGCGTGTTCCGCCTCGCCGTCAAGAACGCCCTCCGCGAGGTCATCACCGGCAGCGCCGCGGCCCGAGGCGCGTCAAGCTCCAACTCCAACCAGGAGAAGCTGGCCGTGGTGACGACGTTCTCGCCGGCGCACTTCGAGGGGGAGTGGGACAGCCCGGCCGCGTGCGCGCGCACAGAGCCGTACGCCCCGGGGGAGAAGGAGATAGGGTACATGGACCGGGAGATGTGGCGGACGGAGGCGGAGGAGGTCGCCGCGGCGGCCGCGGACGCGAGGGCGCGCGGGGCCGGGGTGACGGTGGCGGCGCTCCAGGTGACGGGGCTGGCGGCGCTGCGCGCCGACGGGCACCCGGGACCGTACATGCACGCGGCCCCGTTCGCCGGCGGCGAGAGGGAGCGGGTGTCCAACGACTGCGTGCACTGGTGCCTACCGGGCCCCATCGACACGTGGAACGAGATCCTGCTGCAGCTCGTCAAGCGATGGAGGGACGCCGCCTCGCCGTCGTCGAGATGAAAATCACCTAAATTATCAAAGCAAAGGGATTAATTAAGTTAATACGAGAAGGCTTTGTTTTTTACACTAGCTAGTGATTACTGAGAGGGTTTGCATTTTGTTTCTGTTTTTGTGTGTTGGGTTTTTCATCTTCATACTTTGTTGGTAGCTTGGAATTTGGCCCTATTGTTTGGTGCTTTTGGCTTCAGTTTGTTTGAAAACCGAGACAAATAGCAGGGCTTTTCCAAATAGTCTTAAAATTATTTCTCTATACGACTTTTGAAACCCACCGTTACATCGTCCATATCAATATTTTTATCGTTCATAGCTGTCAGAAAAAAACTATCAGGAAAAGCATAATCAAAACTTATCGATCACAACCTTAGAATGTGTCAAGTACTACCAACCAACTACAAGGAGCTGGTTAAACGTAGAACCAAATGCCGTTGGTGTGAATCGGACCATGATAACAATAGCACCACACTTTTGTTGATCTTTTTCGCTGCGAATGAATGGATAGATCTGGTGTGATCTTTCGCTGCGAGTGAATTTGTTTTGTTCCATTTTGCTCGCGTTTTAGTGCATCTCTAATGGTCTGAGTCAGCTATCTATATGCATGTACACATCAACATATATCCTATGTAGAGGAAAGAGAGTATGCAAAAAAAATCGAGCCAGCTCTTCCTTAAGCACTAGTCTATAACGCTAAACAAGGCAGTCTCAATAAATTCTGTGTGTGCATGTAAGTATCAAATAGCTATCCTTATAGATAGTTCTTTAGAATGCTAGTTTTAATATGTACTATATAGATGATGTGGAAGTCTTATAGTTAGTTGTTAACTATAACCATTGGAGATGCCCTTATGCTTCAACGCGAGAGATGTACACACATGGCATACCGTTTCATTCGTCGGCGTCGCTATGCTAAGATCAAATGCGGCGGAGCGCAGGGATGTACTAGTGTTGACCATTTCCACTAATTAACCGTCCAGACTGTTTGAAATTTTGATTTTAACTTCTCTAGAAATCAAAATAAATAGGACAAATTCTCTAATCTATTTCTCGAAACCTTTTCTCTAAATAATTTTTTGAGCCTACCGATGTATGTGTGTTTGTATTAACATTTTTATCGTTCATCATCATCTCAAAAAACACAACTAAAAACCATGGCTATACCTTAGAAGAACACTCCAACGAGCTACGGTGAAATTAGTAGTTAATTGATCGACCAGCCATCGTCAGCAGTAAGATCAAGTGATTAACTAATGGAGGTAGTAGTCCGTGGCAGTGATTAGCGAGCGACAGCAGCAGTAGCGATTCAGCAGGTACATGCAGGAGCTCCGAGACATGTCGGGGACACCATGGATGGCCTCACCTTTGGATTTTTCAGAGCACGATACATCTTAACGTGAGGGATTTTTTTTCATACATTATGCGATAATAGAAAGGTGACAGTAGAAATAGTGCTCTTTTACAATATCTTAAAATAAATATGAGTTGTTCAATCTATATGATCCAATTGTTCAAATTCAAATTAGTTAGGATTTAGTTATATAACTATCTACACTACTAGCAGTATAATATCTAAATAGGTAAAATTATAAATGAAACAAGTGGTATAAGATTAATATTGCTGGAGATCATGCGGGACCCAATGACGCTGTTGTCGAGGATCACTTACGACCAAGACAACATCAAGTGGTGGGTATTCACCGACGACCATGGTGAGTGCCTGGTGACCAAGCAGTCGCTGGGTGCTGGCGTGCTGCCAACCAAGAGCCCATGCCAAACCACACGCTTCGCAAGCTCATCTAGGGTTGGTGTGCCACGCACGCCGTTGAGCGGTTCCCCACCCCGCGCTCGTCCGTTGACACAGCGCACGTGGCCACTATCGTGGATGTTGCGAGTCAGAATGGCGGTCAACAAGATTAGCTGATGGCTTCCCTGAGGGAGCTCGCAAACATCATCGCTGAGAGCGATTGCAATCAGTTCTGCGTCGAGGGCATGCCCGACTTGGTAGAGTTTCTCGTGTCCACTGTGAAGAAGCACGCTGCATCAAACACATCAAAGCCTTTGGTATCACAAGAAGAGATGTGTGGCATGCAGGATTCGCCAAAGGCGAGCTCACCGAAGGAGGTAGCTTTGAGCATTCTATGTTCACTTAAGCTCTCTGAGGAGAGCCTAAAGAGGGTCTTGAAAGACAGCGATAACTTCTTGGACACCTTGGCATCCGTGCTGCGACGGCCAAGCTACCTCTCGCGGACGTACAACATCCACCTACTAAGAGCGATGGTGTCGACGATGCCTCCCACGCAGCTAACCTCAGCGAGCCCTGAGCTAGTCGAGGGCGTCGTGAGGATGGTGGTGGATAGGTTATCAGCGAAGGCAGTCAAGGTGGCACTGGCGCACTGCAAGTGCTCTGTCAGCTCTGCCTGCGTGGCCAGAACCACGTTAATTGAACCAGTCAATTCCTCGGTTGAGCTAAACTGATTCAATTCATAGCATATAGGGAATGAAGATACAACTACGATTTACACACAGATGTTCACATAAGATAGTCTAAAATACCCTCAAAAAATAGATTGATAAACAAAATCTATAATACTTTCACAAATCAACGGTCAGATTTTGTTTCTAAAGAATTTTTTACATACATTATACTAGTAATAAAAAAGATAATAGTAGAACATCCATGCGACGTGCGGTGCTGGCCTACTCGGCTTAGATTCTATCAGCCTTGGCCTCGTCGTGGCCAAGTGGAGGCGCCGCCGTCGAGGTCCCGACCGGACGCGAGCCCGGCGGACGACGTCGGACACGCGGTGGCCGACGGGCGCGCCGGGCAGCTGAGATCGGTAGCAGATCACATGGCCTTCATGTGTTGTGCTTAGCCTAGCTTACAATTGTTTAGAACAGACTCGTTGTGACAGCAACCATCACTCATCAGTCATAAGCATTACCAGTTTCTATTCAAGGATAGCACAGTCGTGACTCGTGAGTTATTTGGGATGGACGGTTGTAATAAACCTGTAGGAAAATCAATTTGCAAGATGCACTCCTCGAATCACCAGACACAATACCAAATGACCAGAAAATGTAGTGCAATTTACTTAGAATTGTGTACAGAATTGGGCTTCCTATACCCAGTACAAAACCAGTATCTGCATTGTAGTCTACCCCTAAATTGCTATACAAATCAAGGCATCAAGCACAGAACACACTTGCTCAACTGAGTCCTGTAAACAATGTAAACAAATCTGGAGACTTAAAGAATGAGAACAGCAAAAAAGTAGTTTCAACTTTCAAGGCACACGACAACCAATAATGCATTACAATAAACTTGAAGATGGGTAACAATTTGTGAAGTCTCTACAATTGACGGTGGGCACATTATCAACCAAAAGATTAAAGAAATAATTAGAAATATACTGTATGTGTTAGGATACAGTATGAAATAGCCTTCTTCCCGATTTTGTCCCCCCCCCCAAAACCAGGTAAATTGGACAATGATATGATATTATCATTATGATGTCCTTGTTAAATATGATTGTCCATCCAGAATGTTCTTGACATTGTACAAGCTACAACACCACCTGAAAATAACCATACATTAGATTTACTGTAAGAACATATATGCAATTGCTCAATGGACTATGCCTGTAAAGTGGTACTGCCTGATAATATGTAAATATAAAATATGTCAGTGATATCTAGCTTTTACCATTCGCAATCATGGACAACGTTGAATAGGTGCTTTTATACAATAATATGCACAATAGTGTTCTGTTGAGTAGGGTTCCGAAAACCTCGCGTGTCCGGTCGGCGGTCGGTACAGGAATCATCTCGGTCCGGTTTTCTGAACCCTGTCAAGGTTCAGTGCTCTAGACACCCCCATTACTCAGTTCTCATGTGGAATGTATGTCTTACTATTTGTTAGTTATATTCCAATGGTTGAAAACATGTCAGGTTCGGTTTTTCATCCCAAAAATGGTTCCCAAGAGCGTTCATAATACAAAGGAAGATAGACCATTAGGATGAAGAACATATCCAACATTTTGGTCAGTGGAATGTTGTTCATAAAAAACAGGGGAAATTAGCTTTGTAAATCAATTACTTGTTTTCAAAACTATTGGCACAGGAAATGGCATAAATGATCATGTTAGGTACTTGCTTACTCTACATCTACCACATGCAAGTCAGCCATGCACCCCTCCATATGCCACAGCAATTGTCTAAAAGCAATTGATCTGGTGTATGGTTAGAAAAATACTGAATAATAGTGCTAGCCAATAATATCACACTTCCCTAATATATACTGGCTTGAGATGGCTAAAAGCCACTATCAAATTCTAGAATGCCAGTTTCTAAATCAAAATTTTTTGGAGTGTCATAAAACCAACACTCTCTAAAATACAATGTAGCATTTTTAAAAACAAGAAGATATCTGATGAGTTGAAATTTGCAAAACAGAAAAGAACACATCATCTTGTTCAAGTATCTTAGTGATATGATGATGATTTACAAGAAAAGTGACGCAATTCAAAATTTTCTAATTGATTTCGAACTTTAGCAGCAACCGAATAACCAAGGTCATCTAAACCACCTTTTACTATTTAGGGTACACACTGACAGAATATTAACAAGTTAGCATAATTGTACCTTCTTCCAAAATGGTCAATTATACATGTCAAAAGTTACAAGTACACTCTGTTCTTTGCTAATGTCTGAACTCTGGAGATATAAGTCTAATGGCCATGATACACTATTTACATTTTTTAGTGGTGGAAGACTACAATTATGTCTATACAGAAATTTGCTTTGAGGGAATCATGAGATAGTTTATTGTTAAGAGTTAGGACTTCTTTTTGCTACACAAAGATCATAAGTCCAATTCATTCCGAGGGAATTAAGTGATTACTTAGTGATTAGGTTCATTATCTCAGTCATCACTTTGATTCCTCAGAGATAAAAGCAAGCAAAAAATTGCTCCGTAAAAGGACTGCTCGGTTCTTGATTACTCCACTCTAATTCAGCACTCTTTAATCTTATCCACCTCCTAGTTGGTTGTATCTTACTGTGAAATTGGTAATGATTAAGCATCAAGACTTGGAAATTTTAGAAAACACAGCAGGTAAGCGGATCACAGAACTAAAAACCCAAGTCCCGGATCAAGATCCAAGTTTTTCACCTAATTAAAACCAAATTAAAGATAGGGAGGAGCAGCAGCTTACCTCTCAGTCGGCTCCAGTGCCGCCGCTGCCGCCGAGAGGGTAGGACACCACCTCCCTGACCGCCGGCGCGACCTCGACCAGCGCGATGTCCATCCCGTACCCTGAGACGGGCAGCAGCTTGAGCTCGCGGAGCACGCAGAAGGCCTCTGCCATGCGCCCGCGGGGCACGTCGACGGCGACGGCGCACCGCGGGACCCAGTGGTCGGGGCGGAACCCGTCGGGCACCTCGACGCCGGCGTCCTTGCGCAGCAGCTCGCAGAGCTGCGCGTGGAGTCCGAGCAGCGCGGCGGTGGGCGTGGGCGCGAGGAAAAGGACCCCGGCGTCGAGGGAGGAGGGGAGAGAGGCGAGCGAGGAGAGTGCGAGCGGGAGCGGGTCGAGGCGGGAGGCGAGCGCGCGGAGGGAGGGCGCGAGGCGGAAAGGGTCCGGAAGCGCGGCGGCGGGGAGGTGGAGCAGCGGGAGGTGCGGGCGGGAGGCGGTGTCGATGAGGCGGCTGCTCAGCTGCCGCCGCGCCAGCGCGTTCCACGCCTTGAGCACCTGGTTCTCCAGCGCCGGGTCGAAGTAGAGCTCCACCGCGTAGTACCCGGAGGGGGCCGGCGGAGGCAGCGAGCGGGGGGTGCCCGGGGGAGTCGTCGCCACCGCCGCAGGGGTGGGGGCGGCGCTTCCGCCGCCGCCGGCGGAGGGCGCGGTGCCTTGCGCCATGGGAGGGGCGGCGCGATTTGGTTACTGGGTGCGATTCCGACAGGGAGGCGAGGGGGTCGGAGGAGGGGTTGGGTTTTTCGCTGGAAACGAGAAATCGGAAGAGATCTCGTGACTGGTGTGCACGTCTGGACTAGCTACACTAGAGGTGGCCAAGCATGACCTAACTGTTACAACTTGTGAAGTTGTACGGATGATTTCATCCAGAAAACGTCTGCAGTTCCTCTCTCTCATTCGAACCGATGGCTCCATGGAGCAGTTGCCCATGACGTCCGTATGGCATGTATAAATACATATCAATGATCAATCAAAGTTTTGAGTGTTCATTTGTCATTCACTGTTTCCAGTTTCCATTTACATTTCACACGTTATCAGCACGCGCTCAACCCATCCACACAAAAATACAACAGAGACAACAGGACAAAGGTAATGGCGCTGGCCCTATGTGCAAATCACAGATAAGCATTACTGGAAGTTCTTGCATTAGTGGATACTTTGCACGACACGCTGCACAATCTTCTTGCCCCTCTCCATGCGCAACCTCCACCACCACCCCCGGCGACCACCACCATCATCTCCACCGGCCATGGTTCTAGGCCGGTTTGTCGTCGTCCATGGGAGGCGCACGGCGTCTTCCCTCCGGCGAAGGCTCCACGCTATGGACCGCTCCGGCGACAAGACGCTGCGCCTCGCGGCGGCAAACCGCCCCGGCCTCGGATCCGCACCTCCACCGCCTCCTCTGCAGAGGACGCCTTCTCTCACGTAAGCGAAAAGAAGAGGGGAGGCGCGGCGCCACCGGCATGGCGGCGCAGCGCGCGCCGATGGAAGCGCGCGACGCCGAGGCGGTGCGGTGGGACCAACCGATGAGAGAAACACGATCGGCGCCGACGCAGCGCGGCGGCGGTGGCGCCGTGCTCGCAACGACGGCGGCGCGCCCGAGGCCGCGGCGCGCGCCCATGGCGGCGCGCTTCGTCGCAGGCGACGCCAAGATCGGCGACGCGCGCGGCCGCCACGACCGGGCCGCCGCGCGATGGTGCGGCGGCGGCGCCTGCGGCGCGCAGCGCGGCAGCGAGCGGTCGGTGAAGCGCGGCCGGGCGCGCATGGTGGTGGCGGCGGCGCCCCAAGGGCTGGTGGCGGTGGAAGCCTAAAAGGCTTGTGGCGGTGGCTGGCTATGGGGTTAGGGAAACCCTAACCCTACCCCATCCTTTATATGGCTGCCATCAAATGGGCTTTTAGCCCATTAACCCCCCACCTCCCTCATGGGCCAAAAGGCCGATCGAGCTGCAGCCCAGGTTGCTGAAAGATTGCAAAACCCCCCTCCCTTTTATGGCAAATGCAGAATTATTATTTAAATAAACTTTGTATTATAATTTCGCAGTACTTTTCATCAGTGTGGTAATCTAAATTGTTTTACTGTTTTAGACGCCTGATGTAACCATGTATTGTACATATGTGTTTCCATGCAATGTATTATACATCAATTATTGCAATCTATCTTATGCAATTTAAATATTACGTTTTCTAGCTTACCATACAAGCACTTAATATTTTTTTTATGCAAATGCTTTAGGTTGATTCTCTTATTTTGGAATAACACAAAGTTTCTTAACTTTGATATTGGCCATACACAAGGTAGTAACATAGTACTACTGCGGGATTTATTCCTCAACGTGCGTACCCAATATCAAGATTTGAAACAATTTGGTATACACTTTTGGGTGACTACCTTTATTTATTTTCAAATTGGCCATACACAAGGTAGTATCATAGTACTACTATGGAATTTTCATCCTCAACGTGCGTACCCAATTTGATTATAAATTATTCAAGGTCTACAACTAAGTGATTACCATGGTTCTTTTTCACATTGGCCATACACAAGGTAGTACTAAAGTACTACTGTGGGATTATCATCCTCAAAGTGCGTACCCAATGTTAAAAAATGAATTAAATAAAGTTAACACCATTGGTGATTAACTATGTTGTTCCACAATAGGAGAATGTCCCTTTATGTATTTCAAGTTTACCTTGATTACTTGCATTTCGCATTGCTTATTTAACATTGCTAAAGATTTTAACAAATCTGTGGTCCTACATATGTAGGCACAATGGCTGCTAAAGAGTTTGAGGCTCTCGCTCTTGACGGCCACAACTTCCCCATATGGGCGATGGATCTCAAAGTGAGTCTATCGTTGCGCGGAATGTACCAGGCAATTGCAGCTCCCCAAGAGGGTGAAACTCCTTTGGCTGAGACTCTCAAGTACAATGCCTTATTTATCATAAGGAACCACATCCATCCGGATCTCAAGACTGAGTATCTGATGGAAGAAGACCCATGCGCTCTGTGGCTTGCTCTTCAAATACGGTATGAATAATGACAGCATCATCCTGGGAGGTCTGTCAATGAGTGGAACCACCTCCGCATACAAGACTTTAAATCTGTGGGAGAGTTCAACCATGCTGTTCATAAAATCAGTTCTAAATCGAAGTTTTGCGAGAAAGAACCATCGATGCGGAGAAAATTGAGAAGACATTGTCTACCATGCTTCCCGCACAAATGATCCTTCAAAGAACAATACCGTGAAAGAGGTTTCACCGCTTATTCGAGTTGATTAAAACATTACTTGAGCGAGAAAGACATAGTGAGCTCCTACTTTGGAACTCTAATCTGCGCCTTTGGGCACTAAGCCTTGCCAAGTACATGCTAACACTCGAACAAACCTCAAAGGAATACTACTAACTCTAGCAATCTGGAAACTTCAAAGGGAAGAACAAGCGCAAGAGACAGCGTAAGTCTCATGGTGCTAACAAGGAAAGGATGTTTCTAAGTCGACAAAGAACAAGTCTAACACTTGTATCAAGTGTGGTCATACAACCATCCGATCGAGAAATGTCGTACTCCCAAGCACTTGGTGGCTTTGTACTTGAATTCTGTGGGACGAGCACGCTCCAATCAAGGACGTTCCAATCAAGGTGGACAATTTGAAGCACACTTCAACTCCCAACTTGATGTCAACATGGAAGAATTCCTCCAACCTGACATTACTAAGAAAGATGCTCCTGGGTGCTCCTACTCTGCTCCTACAGCTGCGGACCAAGCAACACCAAGGCATTACCTCCACTTGATGGGAACGTTGACGATACGGAGAACATGATCGTGGAGTTCACTTCTAACGATCCGTTTGGAAACTTTAACTAGGCTCCTACACTTTGAGATACCTTATTTAATTATGCCTTAAATGTGGATGTCGTTTAATTGTGAATGTTGCCATAGGCTAGTTGTTGTCCGTACTTCATTCAAGCACAATGGGTATTGTAATTTGTATTAAGCACAATTGATACCTATATATATATATTGTATGTATTCTATATATATTTGTTGAGAATTACATATTCAAATTCTCCATTTTGTATAGATTGTACGGGAGTCGATCTGATGGATGAGGAAATGTGCCTAGTGGATAGCGGTACCACTAACTCTATACTCAGGGAGATAAAATATTTCTAAACTCTCACAAAGAACAAAGGAAATGTTTTAACAATCGCTGGACGCGACGCTGTAATTGTTGGAACCGGTCGGGCCACTATTATGCTCCCTATGGGTACATCGATAACAATTGAGGATGCACTCTTGTATCCCGATTCAACTCGTACCCTATTGAGTTATAGAGATATCCGTAAGAATGGGTTTCATGTTGAAACTCATGAGGACAACAATGAGGAGTTTCTTCTCATAACAAAAGATCACGGATATGGTAAAGAGACACTTGAAAATTTTCCCTCACTCCCGTCTGGATTGTACTACACATACATCAACCCCGTACCATATGTTGCTTACAAAGTAATTTTCCAGAATGTTAACGCATTCCAAACTTGGCATGATCGTCTTGGCCATCCTGGAATAGGGATGATGAGGAAAATTATAAGCAATTCTGTTGGTCACACTTTAAGTGATGCAAAATTTCCCCAATCCTCAGATTTTATGTGCACCGCATGTGCCACTGGGAAATTATTTTTGAGGCCCTCTTACCTCAAAATTCATGCCGAACCTCTAAAGTTCCTTGAACGCATTCAAGGTGACATATGTGGTCCCATTCAACCATTGTCTCGGCCGTTCAGGTATTTCATGGTTCTCATAGACGCATCTACACGATGATCTCATGTGTGTCTTCTTTCCACACGGAACCATGCATTTGCTAAGATTGTTGCACAAGTTATCAAACTTAAAGCACAATATCCTGAACATCAAATCCGATCAATCCGAATGGACAATGCTGCTGAATTTTCCTCATGTGCCTTCAATGATTATTGCATGGCTTTAGGAATTCAAGTTCAGCACTCGGTCCCATATGTTCATACTCAAAATGGGTTGGCAGAGTCTCTCATCAAGAGAGTGAAACTTATTGCAAGACCTTTACTACAGAATTGCAATCTACCAACATCATGTTGGGGTCACGCAGTCTTACACGTTGCTGACTTGATTCAATTGCGTCCAACTGCATACCATGCAACCTCCCCGTTGCAACTAGTACGTGGCAATACACCAAATATTTCCCATCTGCGGAAGTTCGGTTGCGCTACATACGTACCGATCTCCCTACCGCAGTGGACATCTATGGGCCCACACAGGAAATTGGGGATCTACGTGGGATATCAATCTCCGTCGATCATTAAATACCTGGAACCCCTTACAGGGGATCTATTCACTGCCCGGTACACTGATTGTATCTTCAATGAAGATAATTTCCCGGCATTAGGGGGAGGAATGAAAACCACAAAAAATGCCAGGAAATCAATTGGGGTGCCATAGACATCTCCAACTCTGATCCACGTATTTCTGAAATTGAACTCCAAGTTCAGAAGATCATTAATTTGCAACACATTGCAAACAACATGCCAGATGCTTTTACTGATTATAAGGGTGTTACAAAATCCTATAATCCTACGAGAAATGTGCCGGAAAGAGTAGAGGTACCAAATAAAACTACTCAACTCCAAAGTAAGAGGGGGAGAAGTACGGCTATTTCCACAGATGCAGCTTCTAGCAAGCAAAGGAAAGGGAAGAACAAATCTTCTAACCCAGTAAATGTAACTCAACCTCACGTTGAGAAACACCCTGTGGAGGTTCAACCTTCACATCCCACATCAACAGTGCACTCAATTCATCGATGTTGGGACATCGGAGCATACGATGCAATCATTTTGGGAAATAATGATACATCACAAGGGTACTTGAAACTTCCATCAATTATATTGAATCGGAGAATCATATGACGAAAGTCTACAATTGTCGACATCTATTTCTCTCAAGCAATTGCGAAATCATCCGAAATGATCCAGATCCTAAGACCATGGCGAGTGCGTAAAGCGCTCGGACCGGAATCAATGGAAAGATGCAATTCAAGCAGAGATAACCTCGCTAGCTAAAAGAGAGGTATTCACTCATGCAATACCTACACCTCGAGAAATCTTCCCTGTGGGATTCAAATGGGTTTTCGTCCGGAAACGGAATGAGAACAATGAGGTGGTGAGACATAAAGCGAGGCTTGTAGCACAAGGGTTCACGCAGAGACCGGCATTGATTTCAATGAAACATATTCTCCGATTATGAGTGGAATAACATTCGATATCTTATATCTCTGGCTGTTCAAAATCGTCTATCTATGCAGTTGATGGACGTGGGATCGTGATATCTATATGGGTCACTTGATTCGGACATATATATGAAGATCCCTGATGGAATCTCTATACCGGATCCAAACGCAAATCGCAACATGTATTGTGTAAAGCTTCAAAAGTCACTCTATGGCTTAAAGCAGTCGGGAAGAATGTGGTATAACCGACTTAGTGAGTTCCTTTTGTAGAAGGGATACACTAACAATGATAATTGTCCATGTGTTTTCATCAAAAAGTCCCAAACGGGATTTTGCATCATATCAGTATATGTTGATGATTTAAATATCATCGGCAACCCACAAGATATTGATGAAGCACGCAATCATCTAAAGACGGAGTTTGAAATGAAGGATTTGGGTCAAACCAAATTTTGCTTCGGTTTACAACTTGAGCACCTTCCCACTGGAATTTTAGTGCATCAATCAGCCTATATCCAAAAAATATTGGAGAAATTCAATATGGACAAATCACATCCATCCAAAACTCCTATGGTTGTTCGATCTCTAGAAATGGAGACTGATCAATTCAGACCACAGGATGATGGAGAAGAGATTCTGAGACCTCATTATCCTTATCTCAGTGCCATTGGAGCGCTTATGTATCTTGCAAATTGCACCAGGCCTGATATTGCATTTGCAGTGAACTTGCTAGCTTGACATAGCGCTGCTCCTACCAAACGTCATTGGACGGGAGTAAAACATATTCTCAGATATGTTAATGGTACAAGAGATCTTGGATTATTTTTCCAAAGGAACCCAGATCCTAATATGATTGAATACACTGATGCCGGCTATTTATCCGATCCCCATAATGGCCGATCCTGCATGTGCTTTGTGTTCTTACACGGAGGAACAACCATTTCATGGAAGTCTACAAAGCAGACTCGTGGCTACCTCAACAAATCACTCAAATAATTGCACTATATGAGGCCTCACGCGAATGTGTTTGGCTTCGCAGAGTGATTAACCACATACAACAATCGTGTGGCATTGGTGCCATCGATTCACCAACTATTATCTATGAAGATAATTCTGCTTGTGTTACACAGATGGAGACAGGCTACATCAAGAGCAACATAACAAGCATATTTCTCCTAAATTATTTTATCCCCATGAGTTAAAACAAATGGGTGAAATAAACATCTTGCAAAACCAAATCATGTGATAACCTCGCTGATTTGTTTACTAAGTCCTTACCAGCTTCCTCGTTCCAGAAATGTGTTCAAGGAATTGGCATGCGACGACTTCGAGATTTGCAAGGTTCAGGGGGAGAAATCTCCTAGATGTTGCCCTGTCCAAAGCATCATATTGCACTCTTTTCTTTGTATGAGTTTTACTCACAAGGTTTCTAATACAAAGTTTTTAATGAGACAATATTAGCATAAGCATATGTCGTATCTCCTATTTTTACCCATCAGAGTTTTTAAGGAGATGTCTATGACATATATTGTCCTCTAAACTATCTATGAGTTTTCTCCTGCAAAGGTTTTCTCATATGAGTTTACAATGAGGCAATAATCATTATATGCTGTACCATTTTTCCTTATTTTCCCATTGGGTTTACAGGAGTTTTTAACAGCATATCTATCAAGTATTTCTCCTCGTTTTTATCCTACAGGACTTTTTGGAGGATTAATACTATTTATTGATCTCAAAGATGGATTCGATCAAGGGGGGGGGGGTGTTACAACTTGTGAAGTTGTACGGATGATCTCATCCAGGAAACGTCTGCAGTTCCTCTCTCTCTCTCTCATTAGAACCGATGGCTCCATGGAGCAGTTGCCCATGGCGTCTGTACGGCATGTATAAATACATATCAATGATCAATCAAAGTTTTGAGTGTTCATTTGTCATTCATTGTTTCCAGTTTCCATTTACATTTCACACTAACAGCTCCCATTTCAGGCGCGGCACGCCCTCACCACAAATAGGTCTGTTTTTTCCGACCGAAACTAGTGATTTTTAATTTTTATTATAATATTTAACTTTTAAATAGAGTATTTTCTCAAGATATGGTCTATAAGTTAATTGTAGTACATGTTAAAAGCCCAACATCTGTATCAACCAAAATTGTAAGCAAGTATCTCTCTCCATAATCTCTGTCGCAAACAGCTAAAATTCAAAAATTTCAGCCAAAAACCATAAGCCGCAGCCACGCCAAACAGGCCCATTTCCATAAACTGTGCCATGCTTGGGTGGAGATCTCGTCTCAGCGGATCAATTCGGTCTTTTCTTTTTTGCTAAGACTTATAACTTTTGACTATGGTTTTTAGTTTTTAAGTTGTTCGTGTGAGAGATTACAGAGTAACAAAAACTTACGTGTGGTTTTTGCCGATATAAATGAAGTCGGTACAATATGTACTACAATTAACTAGTAGACCCCATCTTGAAAAGACACTCCATTTTAAAAACTAGTTACTATAAAAAGTCAAATGCAGAAGCCAAAAGTTGAAAAAGAACATGACCAAGTTTCGGACCTAGCACGACACGACTCAGACATGGCTTAGCCCGATAAGGCCCGTTAGGCCTATGTTTTAATTATTTATACGTTTCTGTATTTTAATATTTTAATATTTTTATTTAATATTTTTAAATTATATATGTGGGATTTTCCCCCATTTTTTCTTTCAAATTTCCATGCTAGATCAGCTAAAATAGGCCAACACCAACTTGATAGGCTACTGTGCCAGGGCACCTTAGCACAACCTATGAGGTTAGCAGGTTGTGCTTGGATTGGTATTTGAGCCCATGAGTTGGCACAACATGATCCGTAGTGCAAACAGACCGGTGCCTAAATGGGTCTTGCCTATACAGGCCCATCCTGTGTCATATCGGGCCGCCCCATTTAGCCACCTCTAGCTACACTAGTTGGTAGCCTATTGAGGGAAGGATGGGGGACCCGCATGGTTGCCACTATGGTGGCAAAAGTTCAAGGGGAAAACCTTCTCTAAAGTTTGTGTGAGCGAAAGCACTCTAGAGAGCCATCCGGTTTTATCATACTAGGGCTAAAGAGTTAGTTAAGACGCGTGATCACAACAACCGTGTATGAGGTAAGAGATGTGGAAGAGGGCCCACCATGAGGAGGAGGAACACCACGGAGCCCGGGAGAGAGCACATTTGTTAGGTGGAAAAGGTGTTTGGGTCAATGTAACATCCTGAAAATTTAAATCTGTAAACGTGAAATTTTTTTTAATTTCTTTTGTAAATGTGGTTTACTTGAATTTGGAGTTTATGGTATGTTTCTGAATAACTTAATGAAGGTTCCAAAAAGTCAAAAGGACCAAGGGGAAAACAAGCATGTCTAAATATTGGAAAATTAAAATATAAAGTAAGAATATGAAAAGATGATCCATAAAATACCAAAAGGGAATTGGATGGCATGAATGACAAGGAGGTGAACAATTAAAATGCTAACCTATATGTATATATATATATATATATATATATATATATATATATATATATATATATATATATATATATATATATATATATATATATATATATATATATATATATATATATATATATATATATATATATATATATGAAAAGACATATTAAATCTCTGTATCTACAAATACGTGCCAAAAATATAAATACAAATGTAGGTGAAGAAAAGGGGAGAAATAATGTACAAGGGCATTAAGGAAAATAAGAGCAAAAAAAGGAGAAATGTAAATAAGCATGAAATATCATCCCTAAAAATTATGGCAAGCAAATTAAAGGAGGCTAGCATTTACATATATATACAAACACATATGAATATCAATACATATATAAATAAACATGTATGTACATACACAAAAATCAGAGAGAAATGAAAATATGAATACATGTATATACCCCTAGGATATATGTGTAAATGTATATATATATACATATTCAAATGTAAAAGCAAAATAAAATAAAAAGTAAAAATAATAACATTTACAAATATATGTATGCATACAATTGAATATAACAAGAAAATAATCTTTACATAATAAGTATCAGCAAAATGGTAGATGTAGAATTACAGGGAGCAAGGAAGTGAATATACATATATATACCTATATACGCACACATGAATACCCAAAAGGAAAATCAAAGAAATACAAAAGAAATAGAAAAAAAGAGAAAACAGTCGGTCGGGCCGGCCATCACCTCTGGCCCAGCCTTTCCCTCCACGCGCGAACCAGCGCCGTGCGCCTGCGCTTGCGCCCGCTACCAGCTTCTCGCGCAAGACGCTCGCTGGCGAAGGGGCCCTCCTCGCGCCCCTCACCGCTGGCGGTGGGCCCGAGCCGTCGAGCTCTTCTTCCTCCACGCGCGCGTCGCCGCTCTCCTCGCGCTCACTCCTCTCGCGCAGCAAATCCTCCTCCTTCTCTCTCTCACCTCAAGGGCAAAGTTCAAAGAACCAACAGGAGGGGGAACGCACCTCTCCCGCCACCTCTCTCCCGCGAAATCCCGAAGAAGATCGCGTTCCTTCCCCCTGCCCCGCGTGAACAGCGGAGGGCCGAATGTCGCCCTCGCCGCGCGCCTCTCTCTGGCTATAAAAAGCCCTGCCAGGGATCCGTAATCGCACCGCCCTACTTCCCTCTCCCCTCCACTGGCCGCAATTGCGCCATAGTGCCCCAATCGCCGCCGGCCCTCTCCTTCTTCCCGAACTCCGGCGCCGCCCTCCCCGCCGATTCCGGCCGCCTCCGGGCAATCCTTTGCTCCCAGAGCTTCACGGAAGCAAGGTGAAGCCGACCCCCTCCTCCCTCGGGTCTCCCATCGCCCGAGCATCGCCAGCGTTGATCACCTCCCTGAACCGCCGCCGTCGCACGCCGCTGGCCCGCCACCGTGCCCCTCCATCTCCACTGACCTCGCCAGTAGCTTCCCCATCGCCCAGGGGTTGTATTCCACGCAACCACAGGACCTCCCCGGCAGCCCTCGCCGCCGGCCACCGTCGCCCTCGACTTCCTCTGCCCGGCCTCCTCCGCGACATACCTCAAAAGGTTTGACCACCCTTATGGGGTAGGCAATGCCTCCCCGCTCACTTGGTTATCGCCGCTCGTCTCTCCCTCCCCCTGCTCCCGCGGCGCGCGTTCGAGCCCCAGCTCCGCGCGTTGCGGTCGAGCATTTCTTTTAAATTCCCCCGCTGACAGCTGGGCCCCACCCGTCAGCCGCCACGGCGGGTGGGCGGTGACTTCCGGGCCCTTTGTCGGCGTCGCCGTGACGACAGATGGGTCCAGGACCCCTGGGTCCCACATGTCAGCCGCTGGATTTCAATGAATCACTGACTGGTGGGTCCCACATGTCAGATAATTCATATTTTCTGGAATTAATTTCACCTGAGAACTTCAAATAATCATAACTTTCTCATTTTAACTCCAAATTGAGTGAGACAAATTTCTAAATTCATCTAAAATCAAGATCTGTCCAATGGAACTAAAATCATAATTTTTAGAGTTCATTTGAATTTCTGGTGATATTTTGTTGATTTGATATTTTCTTTTTATCCTAATTTTCGCGCGCGGTTAAAATAGCTTACGAGGCTCAAGAAGAAGAGCTCGAGGCAGCAGCCCTAGAAGCTCCGGATAATCAAGCACCCGACCACTGTGACCAAGGCGAGTCAATACTTTGATCATGTTGAACCTACATTTTCTGCAAATTATTTTAGTTTAAATTATCAAATTGCATGCTGTTATGTTATATGTAAATACATGTTAATTTAAGATTCTAGTTACATGCCTATCGTTTGCCTTGAATAATATTACACCTCCTTTGGAATATTGGAATGTGTGAACCTTGTCGCCCTAGCAAAATTATAATAGTAACATTTCGAAAATAAGTCTCTAAATATATGCCATGCTTAGTATTGTTTAGATACTCATGGGCGCGAGAGCGCCCAAGCATCACTGTTAATCCTGAGAAAAAAAAATGGGTTGGGCAGTCATGGTGGTAATGACTGGTGTATGTTGGATATGGCTATCTTATACTCCCAAAAACCTCGAATTGCTTATTTATCTGGGCGGATGGTTCGGGGGTATGGTGCAGGTGTGCACGAGAGTGTGGTTTGTGGTAGAACCATCCAGATATCATTAAGGACTGAATCTTGTCATGTCAACCTGTGTAAAACAGTACAACCACAAGTCTGTAAAGTACAACTTGGCTTAGTAGATTTACCGGACCCTGAAAGTCATCCTTCCAGGAGGAGGTGTGGGATAGTGCAAGCGGCAGTCTGTGTGACGGCTTGAATGGGACACTCGCGGAGGGTGAAGTTCTGCTGTGGCGGGCTAGCAGGGGACGTAGCCAGCTGCTAGACGTTCAGAAGGAGAACATCCCGCACAACGTATGGGACCCACCGCAAGTGGGAGTGACCCATAGGGTGAAATGATGGAAGGAGCGAGGTACTTTGAAAAGTCACTGTGATGGTCTGCTCGACCACATGTCTAAGGCATCATGTGGGGCAACGAGTTGATTGTCTCTTGTGGTGAAAGTGTACAAACTCTGCAGAGTCAAAACTATTCGAATAGCCGTGCCCACGGTCAAGGGCGGACATGGGAACTTAACGGGATATAGTTCTGTTTCAAAAATATTAAAAACTGGGTATGAAAAGACTTGAAGGGCGAAGGACTGCCCTAATTTGGAATTGACCTGGGTGTCGTCCCAGTGGTAATGTAAGCGGCTATAACGCTGAAGAATTGCTATATGGTGCAGATGCCATGTAACAGTGGATGGAATCTGAATCACTATTAATATTGCATATTCTTGAATATTATGCTTTTGTTCAAATTGCTAGGTATTAGGAAGTTTTTATATAATTGTATTGAAAAGCACTCTACGCAAAAAAATAAAATAAGCCCAAGCTACCCTTTGGTTAGCCATACATGTTAAATATTGCATTCTGTGTGTTGGCTCGCGGAGCACGGGGTCGGAGTGCTCACGCTCGCTTTTGCGACAAATTCAGAAGCAGGAATCGGATCACTACGCTTCAATAATACTTTTGGATCACGATGGCGAAGAGGATGAAGATGTCAAGAACTAGGTCGCGAACCTCCAGTTGGCCGCCTGTGGACATGTCCTGAAGGTCCCACATGTGTGCTTCGTTCTTCTGCTGCTGCAATTTATTGATTTCGGCCTAATCGGCCCATGAGTACTACTCTTATATTTACGTTTCCGCATGATATGTACTTTGATATTCAGAACTGTAACTGTGTGCACTATCTACTGATCCAGGGAATAGTGCAGTTAAACACAGTAAATTCCGAATTGTAAAATCTGGGTCTGACAGTCAAGAACCAAGGTCACAAGCCACGATGAAGGGAGACCAGCCCAACAAAGGGGTCGACCATCACTGCAATGGGGAAATGATTGGTCTACAATGAGATCATGATTAGAAGAGCGAGGCAATAGGGGTGGCAACGGGCAGGGTCATGGGAAGGCTCCATTAGGTTTACCGGCACAGATTACCCCTTGTCCTTGGTCCCACGGGGACCGATCCTCATGGGATTCTCGTGGAGATTAAAAACAGACTAAATTATTTTTAAATATTTAATAATATAATTTTGTTTATTAATTCATAATTATTTAGGTATATTTGTAAAATATAGCTTTTAAATATATAAACACAAGCTAAATTATTTTTTAATAATAATGTGACTTTATTTTATTAATTTATAATTATTTAGGTATATTTTTAAAAATATATTTTCAAAATATATATTATAACATATAGATTCAAGTTTTAATCTAAATATACAATAAAAGAATACAATCTCTAATATTAAAACTATAATCTAATATATATATATATATATATATATATATATATATATATATAGAGAGAGAGAGAGAGAGAGAGAGAGAGAGAGAGAGAAGCCTTTTCCATACTCTCGGGAGTATGTACTCCTATTTCTAACTAATATACTACTTAAATGAATATTTATACCTCTTTATCACTTTCGGTGTACTTAAATACTAATTCTAATATACCCTAATACGGCTTGGTTAAAAAATTTTTTATCGAAGTCCATTATTTTTGTTATATAAACTCTTCTATGTATAAAAGGTATACATACACAAATTATGCTATAAAAAGTGGATTTTGATAAATTTTTTTTATAGAACTCACTTTAGAATATCTTATAATCATTATTAGAATATACTCAAATAGATAAAGGGGTATACCAATATTATTAAAAGGGTATATTAGAATAAGAGTGCATACTTTTAGAAGTATAGAACATAAGATATATTTATACTTCGATACACACATATGTATACCGCTGGGGAGGGCAACCGCATCTTCACCCTGCTAGTGTAGCAGGGTTGTTCCTGTTCCTACGGGGGAGATGGCCCCTCGCACCCCTCATAGGAAAATTCTCCCACGTGCCTGGCCCTATAGAAAAATTGACACCTCTACGTAGCTTAACAAGGCATTTATCAGCCATCGGTGTCGGTGTGCATTCCTTAGAGCAAGTACAATAGTATAGCCAACTAGTGGCTATAACACTTGTCCATTTCATCTATAGCTTTCAAAAAAATAGTTTATACAATAAGGTAGCTATTACAATAACTATTTGACCCCACGTGTAAGAGAGTGAAATGCATATTTTTACGTGCTATAGCTAGCTGTAATTTAGTAGCCAGCTTCCTTCTCTCTCTTCCTTTCTCTCTCTGCCACGTAAGATTTAGTTGATATTATATTTGCTATAACCTGCTGACTAAGCTTTATTGTACCTGCTCTTAGTATGTACCAATAGTTCCATTTGGACTTCGTACTGGCAATGTGCTGGCTTGGCGTTTCATTTCCTTCGTTTGGATGAAGGATCGAACAAGCACGCAACACACTCCACAGAACAAATGCTGTGGTGTGGTGGTTCAAGCGTGCACCGAGCCTGCCGCCAGCATTGTCTTGCTGGTTGCTACGTAGGACAAGGCAGAGAAACCACAATGTGGCAATAGCTTCTATGATTCTATCTAAATTTTTGAAGCCATCAAACCGTTAGCTATGGAATCACGAAAGGCACACATATCACCATCATCTTTGCCGTGCCAATGTAACCACCTCCTGTGTTTGAATCAACATGTGGCATGTACTCTTCATCATCATCCGGGAGGCGACGGGCGGTGGCGGATCCGGGAGGGCGAAGGGGATCTGGGACGGGGAGGCGGCGGGAGGCGACAGGCGCGCGGATTTGGGGAGGCGGCGCGATCCGGGAGGCGAAGGGATCTGGGACGGGAGGGGGCGGCGGGGGGGCGACGGGGCGGCGGCGGATTTGGGAGGCGACGAGGATCCGGGAGGGAGGAGGCGGCGGGAAAGGGGCGACGAGGCGGGGATCCGGGAAGAGCCGGGAGGCGGGGGCACGGGGGATCTGGGGGGCGCGGGGGGAATCCGGTGTATTTAACCAGTGGTATTTGTGGGTAAATAACTTGAACTTTAATGACACTAGTCCGCAGAATCTGTGAGAAGCTGGGCTATTGCAGCTACTCGGTCCCAATACAATTGTACCTCCTCCAGATTCTCAGATTCTCAGTAGTTGGCCCAAAAGCTGGACTGTTTGGGAGAGCTTTTGGCTACTAGAAGTAGCTAACTTGCCTAGAATCTGAAACAAACAGGGCATTGGTCATTTCAGCTTCATCTTTTGATTTCTAATTCACTATTTCTTAATTTTGTCTTTTGTTTTTTTTTAGTTTTTGATTTTTCTTTTTTCCCGTATTTGTTTGCATTATTTGTGATGGGCTAACATATTTTTTAGTTTTATTTTTTAAATTTAATTATGCTAAAAAACTACCAGCAGCTATAGTGCAAAATAAATTATCTATAGTATAAAATAAACTATAAGCTAATTTATTTCAGCCGAATTGAATGTGCCATAATCTCTCAACGATCAATTAATGATGGTGTCCGCATCCATTAGAGCAAGTCCAATAATAGAGCCAAGTGTTTGGCTATAAATCAAGTTATAAGAGCCAAATTATACAATAATTTATCTACAAAAGGTTTTTTTATTATTATGTGGTATCATATCTTACATTCTCTTTCCTATTCCTCCTCACATACATTTATTATCTAGGCCCACCACTGCATAGGCTCCCGTGCCCAGCTTGTTGCTTGCATGAGAGTCAAGCTCTCATCTCTCTCCTCTCTTCTCTCCTCCACATCAGCAAAAATGCTGACTAGTTTGGCTATAAAACCATTATTGTACTTGGCTATAAGACCATTATTGTACTTGCTCTTATACACCCTCTCCGGTTTTTTTACTTGGCATCCGTACCGTCTAAAGTTTGACGATCCATAATTTAAATCCGGTTAGATCCACTGTATATAAGTTATCATTATATTTACCATTAAAATATATTTATAATTTTATTATTATATCTTCATGTGTAGTAATAAAAAGTAATAATTAAAATTGTATATTGAAAACCGTAAAAAATTAAAAGATAAAGTAAAAAAAGAACATAAGGGAATATGAATGATAACAAGATCTCGAATTAATCGATGCAAGAAAAGCAAGAAGCCTTCAACAATTATCACCGGGAAACCTAAATCCATCAAATTGGCGTGTACTAGTATCGATCAACTTGTAACAAGGTCAATGCGAGTTTACCAATTCAACGTACTGAACACCGTCTCAATTCTCAAACCTCGACGATCCAAGAACCGTAGAGTTCACCAACTTCATCGATGCTATGCTGCAAGAAACAGCGAACCCCTACGAAGAATCTCTCCATCGGGATTCGGGAAGGACCGCGGATCCTCTAGTCGAAGCCAACGATCCTCGCCACCGTCGTCCACGCGCCCCGCCGCGCCGCCGCCGTACCCGTCGTCGGTCCCCCGCCGGGCGCCGCCGTCGTCGCGGCCTTCCCGCACTTGTCCATGGAGGCGGAGGCGGCGCCGCTGCACTGGCTGTTGCCGTAGCCGTCGGCATGCGCGGCGGCCGTGGCGGCGGCAAGGGTGTCGTAGGCGTCGTTCTTGACGATGACGATCTCCTCAAGCTGGATGCGCAGGTACTCCTCGTCCCCCTCCGGCTCCTCCTCAGCAGCGGCGGGCGCGGGAGCAGGGGCGGCACGGCGGCCGGCGACCATGGCGGCGAACCTCTCCATGCCAACAACTCCCCTCTCGATGGAATGATTCGAGAGCTCTTCTTGGAAAGCGCAGAGACCTTCTTGCTTGGTTGGTGATGGCGTGGTGCAGAGCAACCACGCTGATCTGAGAGACCAACATATATACCGGAGAACGGGGGTTTGTCCCTGCGGCCCTGCCCGAGTAGGCGTGCTCGGTGCGACCGGACTAGACGGGAAGCGCTATATTGGGCTCTTGGGCCTGTGATGGGCTGCCAAGTTGGGCTCCGTGGAAAGTTGCGAGCACCTTCGAAGTGCCCCAAACTTAGGAACTTAAAGGCCTCGTGTGAACACAGGAATTCTACGGTGATACTTTACTCGGTAAATTACACTTTACGCCGGATAACTTATTATTCATTTTACTTTATATTAGTATATTAACCTATACTTTTAATTTGCACCAGAATGAACTAAATGAAATTTTATTTTATACTAGCTCAACTTTGTTTAGCTCAAACCGGCTCATTACAATGACAAGTCGGTATACATAATTTTGATTGCTTTGTTTGGGATTGGAATTGATTGACTAGTGCAAAGTAAAATTTTATTTGATTCACTCTGGCACAAAGCGAAAGTATAGATTAACATTGGTACAAAATGAAACAAGCGACAAGTTATCTAATACAAAGTGCAATTTAATCTTTGTATATATCTTACTATTTTGAGAAGGATGAGACTTCATAAGGAAATTTTGGGATCGATTTGAGCTGATCGTGGTCCTGATCAACTCGGCTTCGGCTTCTGGCTTATTTTTCACTATTCATAAGTTTCGTCTTTTTCTGAACTTTTGGCTTTTTGTTGAGCTTTTTTGTCGGTTCTTTTTTTCCCGTATTTGTTTGTATTATACGTAATGGGCTAACATATTTTTTATATTTTTAATTTTTTTAAATTTAATTATGCTAAATAAGCCTCTGTCAGCTACAATGCTTTTTCAGCCAGTTACAGTGTTTTCAGCCATAAGCCATGAGCTTTTCAGCCGAACCGATCACCACCCATATTCTCTCTTTTCTTCCCTCCTCTTTATGTTTTTTTTGTCATTTTTATAAGAACCCTACATCATTATATAATTATAATGAGAACTCTCACATAAAAATGGCTACATAGTAGAAAATCTGCAAATTTTGGATATAATCCATCGGATTGTGGACCAACGGGCATGATTGAAGCGGATCAACTGACCACAACTTAAACGCCATCTTGCACCGTACATTTTGCTGATAACTCCCTACCAAATGTTTCGACTGCAATTCAGCTCCTTCCTTGATCGCCCCTAGTTTGGTTCAACTGGCTTTCAACTTAGGTTTCTGGTTGTGTCTTTTGATTTATACCTGAAATTATATTGTAGCGGCTGTTAGTTTTTTTGAAAATAAACCATATATAATACAAAGTAATAAGAAAAAGATTGAAAAATAAAAAACCTAAAAAAACAAAATAAAGCGAAATTAGAAATTAATGTGTTTTAAATGACTTTTAGTTTAAATAAACTGAAAACCTTAAATCAGAATCTTGAAGCCGTTTGCAGCGGGCCGTCTCCTCCTGCCACAAGTGACCTCCGCGCCGCTCACATGAACTCCGCTGTGTCGTCTCTCCGGCCACTTCACCTCACCTCCTCCCCAAATCGGCTCCAACCAAGGGGATGGATCCCCAATATGAAAGCTTGGGTTTGCTCCGCACCCGCGCCGCCGCCGCAAGCACGCTCCTCATCCATGTACAGCGATTTTGATTTGCCAAAGCAAACTTTGCGCAAGCATGCGCTTCATTGTTGGCCTCGCGACCGATATAAGAGCTAGGAAAACTACGAAAACACTTGTTAAGCTCTTGCATGTTATGCCAACCCTGCAATTTCTGATCTATCACCCTCCTTGGAATTTAACCAATTAGCCCTTTTCGCAAACCATCCGGTCCCAATCAGTGTTTTGTCAACCGGCTTAAAAATCTTACGGAGAGACCCGATATAACCCATAATCAGAAAATTTCGGAGAATTTGAGGCCGAAATTTTCAAATCAAAATTTAAATTTTAAAAAAATCGGCCAAAAATCGGTTGAAAATAGCTGCCGAATTTTTTGAAAACAAATTACGATAATTTTTTATATTTAACAAAATTCATGCAAATTATTTTTTCGGAGCAGGTTTGAAATTTTACAGGAGCGACCAATACGGCCGATCAAACCGATAATCAGAACCATGATTCCAATCACCTGCAAATCTTGCATGCGCTTGTGCTTCAGATGTGCCATTATATGTCTTGATACTTGCTCCGTTTTTGGGTTTTTGTCGTGGGTGATTTCATTTCACCAATGTTTTGCACTGAGAATAAAGATTTTACAAGAGCTTTTTTAGCCGACTATTACAGCTGTAGCAGTATTGACTATTGAGCTATGGGTTTTTCTTTTTCCTAGCCTGATTCTGTTCAGCTTTCATTCTCTTCTTCCCTGAGTAAAATTGCTCCATGCTTCTTTCTACATGTCCACTCATAGCAATAAGTACTGCTCGTTCAATGGACAATAGCATGCTAAGCTAACTGTTGAACGAGAGGTCATACACTCCATGGATTCGCAAAGTGCATGTTTGGGACGGTGGGTTTGGTTTTTCTAACGAATCTACACCCTGCCTTTACTGTTAGTGTAGGCCGTTCCATTTGGGCTTCTGTTGTGAAATTACTGTGTCTTTGCTAGCATCCAAGTTGGTTTTTGGGGCTTATATTACTGTGACCTATGAGTTGTTTATATTGGCTTTTATCTTTAGCTTATGAATAATAACAGTTCATAGAGAAGTTTATAGAGAGATACTCACGTGTGATTTTGGCTGATATAAATGGAGTCACTACAGAGTGTACTACAATCGAAGTAGATCCTGTTTTGAAAAGACAGTTAAATACAATAGAAAAGCTATTTACCGTAAAAAAAACTTCTTAGGAACTAATGCGATCAGGACGATAGTGTACCTCTTTTTGGCTGAAATTCATCAAGGTTTTGGTTGCTGTGCGTGCATGCTGTACACGGTGCCACCAGCAAACGAGCTTCCTCATGTTCTGTGTGGGTCTTCATTTGGCACAATATAGTGTCCTCTTGATAAGCGGGTCCTTTGTTCATGGATTGGAAGTAGGTCCTTCGTTTCTTGCCTACTTGATATTTCTGTAAGTTTTATGTACACCTAATTCAAGAAGAAAATATGAGAAAGTGCATAACTAAAATCCCATTAGTAAAAGGAAATGCCTCGATGAAATTGCAATAAGAAGCAGCTTACTGGTTCTTGCTTCTTGCAGCGTGCTTTACTTTCCATTAATCTCTGAAATTTTGGAGGAATTAGTGTTTATTATGAGTTTTTGTTGCAAATAAAGTGAGCAAGTAAGAAGAGTCAGTACGAAACAGAGGAAGAGCTTTTCTTTATTCTTTACCAAGTGTTCTACAATTAAGAGAGATAGGGAGGTTAACAAGGTTGCTGAAAGTACAAAGCAATTATATTTAGATAGGACAACGAGAATCAACTGCAGCTCCGACCTTGTGCAACGTTGCTGTACCTCATGATTTAGTATGCTTCATATACTTAGTGTGTTTCTACTCCATAGTTATCTAAAGAAGAGAGAGCATCATTTCTCGTAGAGTACAGCAATTGCTTCAGTCATCATCTGTAGCTTATCTATTAGCACCTACTATAATGCTTCTCCTCTATTTGTGAGTAGCTTATGACTTAACCAGAACTACGCAAAGCACTTGTCTGAATATTTTTCTGGTCTGCATGTGGCAGTTCTTCAATTCTATATAAATCTGATTATGTACTGTATGACAACAGTCTCTTCTGATATACTTCACTTTTTGCTGGTGTGTTTTGTATGCATAAACATGGTAATCTGATGCAATTTCTTGGAACATTCTTATACTGTGAATGCAGACCCAGGAACCACACTCTTTGTGAAGTATGACTGCTGTAAATAATACACTTGACTTTCATGTAATGTGAATTGGAGGGCCCTTTTCCTTTTGCTTAAATATGTTTTCCTTGATATTGCATTATTGTTCTTACGTTCTTGCATGAGTCACAGTTAGTACTTACTACTTAGTACCACTAACAATGAGATGGATGTAATTGAAAATGCAGGAGACTAGTGGAAATAAAAAAACTGATGCTCATTGCCAAGTTAACAAAATATCTTGCCAATAGTATTTTGGGGGGGAAAAATGATGCTCATTGATGAATGGAACAAAATTTGTTTTTAGAGGATTATGAAAGCTAAATGCATCTTCGCATTGCAGGATGTCTGGGCGCGGCTGGGCGTAACGTGACAGACCAAAAATTTTCAAAACTCATAAGGGTCCCTTTCGTTCTTTAAGTGTCTTGCCTTGTTTTTCCATGTGTTTTCTTGGTCTTATTTCTTTCCCCTTCTTCCCCTAGCCTTCTATGAAAATTTCTGAGCAGTCGGAGCTTCTAAAGCCTTCTTCCGACCAGAGCCATCGACTAGTGGTAGTCGCCTCCGTCGAGTGCCGACCACCAATCGTTTCTCGAAGTCCTGACCGTGCACCGATCACTTCACCTTATCGTGCACTACCTTGTCTATCATGTGCTAGCCTCATTTTTCATCATCTCCTTGCTGTCCCAGTGCATGAGCGCCACATTGCCAAGTCAAATTACCATTAACGCATGGGACTTGCATGTCACCTGCAAGTGTGGGAGAAGCTAAGTTCAAGAACCCGCTTGTCCTCGCCTCCCTTCAATTTTCTGATTTTTGCCGAAGCCTGAGCTCTTCATCGTTGCTTGCTGGTGAATTGTTTGTGCTCTTGTCGCTAAGGAAGATTACCGGAGCTTAGCTATTTGCCTAACTTTTGGTCTCGCCCTGAAGGTGCCCTTTTATCCTTGTGCACCCTTACGCTTTCAGTTCTCCTTCAACCTTGATTCCAGCATCCCAAGTCTTTTCTGACCATACTTTCCTCTGTTTTCTTGGTGAGTTTATTCGCCAGTCTTGTAGTTGTTGCAATAGGCTTATTTGATGTTTTGTATATTGCACTAGATTATGACCAGACCACCAGAGCTCTAGGAATTGAAGGAGGAGGTCTCGAGGGATACTCTGCAATGTGCAGTGAAGGTTACGAGTTACAAGACAAGTCACAAACTCTTAATCATGTTGAGCCCCAGTAGTTAGGTATATTCTATATGGGATTACTTTCAAATGTTATTTGTTATCATTATTTTTGATTAATCCTGCTTAGTTATACTCCTCAATTTAATATGTGTTTATATTGTTGTCCTTGATAATTGCTCCATCCTAACATCTTTTGCAAACATTAAGATAAGAATATCAGTCCTTTGACTAGTTTAGTATTGAATGAAATCAAAACTATAATAATTACTATTGTTATTGCCCACCATCACAAGTTGGGTGGAGCGTAGTAAATTAAGTTGGATCACTCATCTAGAGTGGTGTTCTTAGTTGTTGTTGGCTCTGGTGTGGTATGGTTGCTCCAATGATCATGGTCTGTGGTAATTTACGCCATAGAAGTTGGTGGTCCTCATTCGATCAGTGGCATGTGTGAAGTTTTTGTGCTAAGGAAGGTCATATTTAGCACCTAACCATAGGGCCACTTTGTTGGATCTAACTCGATTGTTGTAGTAGTTTCATTGGATGCCTCACAAGTAGGTTTGGTGTTGGTGATTTTCAACAGACCAACTTATGCCACAGTATGACCCCTGCGAATGAGCAGACAAGTTACCCGAACCTAGGCCTGGATAGGATTGCTGTTGAGAGGGGACCTTTCTCTGTTCTAGGCGGCATCCGTGTTGTGAATCAGTCGTGAGTTACGTTGTCCCGACTCTAGCTAAGTCATGGTATCCTGTGGGTTGGGTAAAGCTGGATACTCTCTGTAGAAGGGAAGACTTGAAACATTCGAATGTGCTAAGTCGTATTCTTGTATCAAACTTCAGTTACCATCATCTTGAGTTGCTAGTTGTCGGTATCTACGAAGTGAAATCTGTAACTATTAGTAGTAGAAAGTTGGTAGTCGCTAGAACCCTAGAGTTGTTGCTAGTTACCAGTACACAAAGTTGCCAGGTGTTATCACCTAAGTAATGAAATCTATAATTACTAGTACTGGTAAATTGATAGCTGCTATCACCTATAGTTACTGATAGTAGACACTTAGAGTTGCTAGCTGACAACGATTTTATCAATATGTCTGCAAAAAAAATATTAAACATATGTCTTGTTTTGTTCCTCGTTAGGTAGATCACAACGGTTCAAATGAAACGTAAATCGGACACTCGGGCCAATAGATATGATCATTTAAAAGGGAAACATAAGATCTGTTTGATTTGGGCACATCATCTTTACACTTCATATAACGACGGAGCGTGCTAGGCGTAGACAGAGAAGAAAGAGGGGGAGGCACGCGCAAACCAGGAAGGAAAGAGAAGAAGTTAGAACGCTGCCGGGAATAGAACGGAGGGGGTGATCGCGCTCGGACGCGAACGTGCAACTGACGGCGTGTTAGTCACGTCCTAAGCTTAAACCAAACAAAGATTGCAATTGCAACATCGCAAAACCCATGCGGGCGCGGCGTTTGTCTCTGTGTCGACTCATATCTTCATGTTGGCGTACGTGATGAGCTGGAGCTCCTTGACGCAGTCCTGCATCGACGGCCGGCCGGCGCTGTCGAAGGACACGCACCGCGCGGCGAGCCCGGCGAACATGGACACCGACTCCACCGTGTACGACCGCTTGGACATCTCCCGGTCCACCGCCTTGCGCAGCTTCTTACGGTCCCCCACGATCTGGTGTATCTGTACACGTGCATGCAAATCGTCAGTGACTTACTGAGTTTTGGTCACCGGTAAGATCGATCGATCAAAGAACGGCGACGACCTTGACGATGAGGTTCTGGTCCTGAGGCCCTTGGCTCAGATCGATGGCGCGGCGGCCGGTGAGGAGCTCGAGGAGGACGACGCCGAAGGCGTACACGTCGCTCTGCAGGGTGAGCTTCCCCGTCTGCAAAATGCAGATCAGAATGTGCGACACCTACATTTGCAGCGAACATATCTGAACTGAATGCGTGCAAGATCGTGGCCATCGTACCAACGCGTATTCAGGATCGAAGTAGCCGAACGTGCCCAGCACCCTGGTGGTCGTGTACAGGTCCAGGTCCTGTGGCATCAGCTTGGCAAGACCGAAATCTGAAATCTGACAAGTTTTTTGGCACGCGATGTTCGATCAGGCAATGCAATGCACAGGTGATGAGATTTTGATCGGATTCTTAACTACCTTTGCCTCGAAGTGTTCGGTCAGGAGAATGTTGCTGGACTTGAAGTCCCGGTGAACGACGGGGACGCCGACAGCCGTGCTCGAGTGCAGGTAGGCCAGCCCCCTCGCCGCGCCGAGCGCGATCCTCAGCCTCAGCGGCCAGTCCATCCTCACCTCGCCGATGCCTGAAAAATGCCAGATTGGCAGCTCTGGTGATGAGACGCATGTATGTGGTAGCACAACGGAGTCAAGAAGGTGTTGCTTGATGGTGATCTTGCCGTTGAGGATGTCTTGAAGGTTCCCTTTGGGCATGAACTCGTAGACTATAAACCGGTGCTTCCCGTCAGCGCAGTAGCCGATCAGCGTGACCAGGTTGGGGTGGTCTAATCTGCTCAGGACGTCTATCTCGACTCGGAACTCGCGCTCGCCGTCGGCTTGCTTCGAAGTAGGCAGGTCCATCTTCTTGATGGCAACAATCTTCACATTGAGCAGAATCATTCTTAGTTTAAAAACATGTTCTGAAGCAATGTAAATGATGTAGTACTGAAACTGACAGATTAACTACTGGAAGGAACAACATGAACAGTATTATGTTCAGAACTTCAGTTTCAAATTTTATCATGAGAATTAATTGATGTTTGATCATTTTGACTGGTGGTTGCCACATGCTTTTCTTGAGAAGGATGTCACCTACCATTCAGGTGAGTGTCCCCTACAAAATCCAATAATGGGCCAAATACATGGAACCAAAAGAAATTCTCTTCCAAACTGAATCATTGGTGCTAGTAATTTGAAGCACACTGTACACAAAGGCTAAATGACAAAAACAACACCATCTTCTAAGCCTAAGCAAACATGTTAGCATGCATCTGAAATTTTAAGCATAAGGTTGAGATGACGAAAGAAAAGAGACGGGATTGCTGAAAATTCAGTACCTGCCCATCTTTCAGCACGCCCCTGTAAACCCGGCCGAAGCCGCCCTTGCCGATGAGGTTCCTGTCGCTGAACATGTTGGTCGCCTTCTCCATCTCCTTGAGGGTGAACACCACAGAGCAGTTGCGCTTCTTCGGCGGCGGGCTCTGCTCCTTCATCTGCCACAGCTCAGCCGGCTTGTACACCCCTGCAAAAGAGAGTTCAGATGATCATCAAACTCCTCGAGGCAGCAACTGGTCAAGCGACAAAATCCATGCATACTTGCAGTATTGCACTGAAGAAAATATAACACTGACAAAGTGAGAGAATCCAAGTATGCATAGAAGAAAAGAAAGTGTTGCACTCACATGGATTCAGTTGATCAAGCGATTTGCTTCTCCTCCTCTTGTTCCACGATGAAACTATGTTGAACATCTTGGCTCTTGGAATTATTGGCTGAAGTTTCCACGCCTTTGTCGTCGTCTTCTGAAGATCCTTGCGTCACAACTTTTTTAAAAGTATCTAATTCCAATACACCTTTCCGTGATCAAGAACTAGGAAATATTCCTTGCTCCAGTCCAAGGCACACAGGCCCCTGCACTTTATGAGAAAAGCACATGCGCTGGAAGAATGGCTGCCACTGCAAGTATCCGACAGACAATGCAACATAGAACATGGCGTCAAAATATTCAGTGCCCATCATAGTCATAGCAACACTCCTCTCCTCAAAGCAAATCACATGATGAACAACCACACACGCAAGCCAGGCTGACCTGAATCGATCGAGAAGGCGGCTTCGTCGGACGCTGCGAAGAGGAGCTGGAACATGAACAGGACAGAAGAATGATAGGACAACAAGACAAGGAGTGCAGTACAGACGTGCTTGCATCAAGGATTGATCAGAGATAAAACCGAGATGGTCTCTTGGGAGCTACGTACGACGGGACGCGCCACCTAAAGCGTTGGCAAAGAAGTAAAGGAATAGGCATTGCATTAGCTAGCAAAAGCGTGCGGAGGAGGAGGGTACTGGTGGATCAAGAAATACCCAAATGGACGATGGCTTGATGTAGTACATGTGATCAGTCGATCGGCGTAATCTTGTGATAACTTCACGAGAAATGAAGTGAAATGAAGTTGGAAGGGAACAAGAATTCGATCGACCACGCTGCTTCTTGTTTTCTAGAGGGGAATCAACAGGGAGGGGTTTGGTTGGTGCGTTGCAAAACCAAAAAAAAAAGAGCAAAATTTTTGGACGGTGAGTGAATGCGACATTCGTGGGGAAGAAATGGATGGTCTGATGGCGACTAAGGACTGATGAGGAGCGGTGGTAGAGGTGGGGGTGGTTGCAATGTGGCCGTTATCAAGAAGATTTCAGGCTCCAGTGATTCGTCCTAATCTTTCTTCTGAACTACGAAAATGTCCAGCTGAATAATTTAACAATTCAGTCAGACGTCTTCCTGATTTCAATCCAGACACGACTTTTTTTGTAATCACAGACATTCATCAGCCAATCAATGAACATGTGATTTGTCAATTGGCATCAACGGCAACTTCAGGAGGAAGAATTGAGCCTAGCTAGGTAGGAGAAAGCATTACAACCTGCTCAAGATGCAAGAAATTAACAACATATGTATACTTTGAGTTTTAGTGAAAGGGAAAAGTTAATCTAATCTGGGAGGATTGATTTTGACGCGGTGAAACGACGGTTGGGGAGAAGTAAGTGTGCTCCTTAAGTATTTTCTTGCTCAATTTGCTGATGGCAACGTGTTGTGGCGTGTCAAGTTATAGGTGAGGTTCGTGGTTGCAGGTTTCAGGAACAAATGACCAAACTTGCCACTAGTTAAGATTGGGATTTCACACTTGCACAGGATTCAGTTTATGGCTTGAGCAGAACAGAAATCAAATTAGGGTATTAGGCGAGGTCAGGCTACCTAAGCAGGTTTGATTGTGATTCATATAAAAATACATAGAAAAATCAGCACATTCTAGTAGCTCTGACCCTCCGACTGATAGAGATAACCTGGTGTGTAACGTTAGGTTTAGGGTCCGTTTGAAGAAGCCAGAAGCCAATATAAATACCTTATTTTTTAAAGTGGCTTCTCTACTTATCTTACTCATGTTTCGCTTTAAGGATAAAGTAAAGGTCACAGACGCATTATGCACCTGCTCCTCTTGCTCCCGTCTTGCGCACATATCTCTCCTTCACTTATTTTACCGCTCATCCCTCACCTTTTAAAAACCACTTATTTTAACCATTACTATTTATTTTCAGTCAAAAAATATCTATCATAATTAATAGTTATCAGCCATAGTTAATATGAATATGCCTTAAGATCAAGTGAGATTAGTTGGAGTGAGCAACCAGACATTTTAGCTACTTAGCTCAAATACCGCCTAGCCTTTGCTATAGAGTTTTGTCCATGACAGTTGTATGTGGGATAGCAATGGTAGACATTATTATAAAAGTAATTTTAATATAAATCTTTTCATGCTATCTTGCACATTCAAATTAAAATATAAAGCTAGACGTTTCAAGTTCTTTTTATCCAACTATATGCACAAAGAGCAAGGAGGTACACGATCAAGAAAAAAAAGAAAAATAGACCTTGCTAGCATTCTTTGTCATGACTTTCAAGCATAAGTTGATATCGAAATAACACAATAGGTATACGGTTGATTTTATTACACTAATTATTTGATGAATTGTCCTAACTTTTTTTAGAATTGAATTGTCCCAACTTGACTAGCTAGTTTTGTCTTGTAAGTTTCTATTATTTCCATAAAGCAAATACTATTTTCTCAAAAAAAAAACCCCCCCCGACGTCACTAGCAACATGCTGGGAATCTGTTGAAATTGCAAACGAATTACCCTATATTATGCAAAATTCTTGTAAAATCGCCAAATGATGTGACAGCCGACTAAGCTCAATCGATATATCTTGTGGCAAAAGGCTATTTGTTCAAGCCTCACTATCAGTTGTGGAGCCCCTCTAGAGCTGTGGGATCAGTGGGCCCTACAACTTTTTCATCAAAGCCCAATATACATAAGGAATTGCAAAAGAGCTCATAACACAACAAAAAAATTAAGTGCTCTCAACCCAAAGAAATACATAATATCGTATTTTGACCCCTTAGGGTTAAGTTTTGGCTCCGTTAGAGTGAGTTTAATCAAAGATTTTCAGGAGATCATGTGATATTTCAGTTGCTAAGATAAAGAGAACTATGATATTTCCTACCTCTCGAGGGATGTATGTAAAACATGAGTTGCAATTAGATGTGGAAACTGATCGAATACGAATTGATTAGTGTCCTTATTACATTCGTATTTATATTTATAAACAAAGACAAATATAAATTTAAATATTCTTGAATATGAATCGAATGTTGTAATAAATGTAAATTCGAATCAAATGTCTACTCAATTCAGTTGGATCCGATTATCCTCGTAACTCATGTAATGTGAAAATATTAATGATTTTTTTATCCTTTTACAATCACTCTTAATCATTCTAATGTATTTATTTCACCTAAAGTAACATAAATTCAGATTGAATTAAAAATTTTGTATCTAATTAGTTATATTGCAATAATATATGTATATTAATTCATCAAATATAAATAGTTCAAATAAAATAACATTTCAAATGGTAAAAATTGATATCATATTCACATCTATATGTTTTATGCAAACTTGAATACAAATACTTATAGGAGAGATTGTTAATCAGATGGGAAGGTTTATACCTTATTTGTGTCCTAATATAGTAGTCAAATAATACAGATAATTTGTATTCATTTCGCACCCTAGTTCCAATCAACCCTGCAAACAAACTACCCTCTCTGTTCTTTTTTACCTAATGTTTTTTTATTTTTTACGATTTTTAAAGTTATAATATTATGAAAGTATTTTTAACAACAAATCTAATGATATAACTAGCTGAATGCCCGTGCGTTGCTATGGATTTTTAAAATTTATCATACTACATGTTTTAAAACTCACGGGTGGTAAAAAAAATTTTAGAATATGCATACAAACATGTTCTGAAGTTTTTTAAATTCATCAAGTAAGTCGGAAGTCATCGATCACACCTCGTGGTCATAAGTCGGAAGACATTAACCACACCTTGTGGTCGTAGGTCGGAAGTCATCGATCACACCTCGTGGTCATAAGTCGGAAGACATTAACCACACCTTGTGGTCGTAGGTCGGGAGCCCCCGAGCACACCTCGTCGTCGTAAGTTAGAAGCCATCGACCATCGTACGTGATCGTAGGTTGGGACCAGTCGACCATCGATGGTGGTCATAAGTTGGCAGGGGCCGACGATCGATCGTGATCCTAAATTGAAAGCCTTCGACAATGGCTCATGGTCGTACGTCGGAAGCCGACGACCATCGTTCGTGGTCGTAAGTTGAAAGCCATCGAGGACACTTCATGGTCGTAAATAATCAGATTCGCACTACCGGGATCAACTACCCTCTGCAGCCAAGAACTCCCAGGAGCAAAGGCGGGTACGGTGCGATAACCCGTGCGACGCAACAGCTCCCCAAAATGTGATCTAACAGCATGCAACGCTTCCTTAGCTGCCTGCTGCATAGGTAAATAATCATCTGCGGTCCTCCACGGTACCAAATGTGACCAGACATATTCCATATATGCTGGAATCCCTGTCACTATAACCCCAATCCTAGGTGGCGATCCATCATCAGATATCTCCTGATAATATACTGGACTAGGTGCCCCTAGCTCCTGAAGCATCTGCCATAGCAGTAAGACATGCTGCCCCCTAATCCTAGCTGGTGGAATCTCTAGTCTGACCATCCTACAAAAGAGAAGCAATAGTTTAGGATTAACTCATACCATTTAATCTTATTAGAAGAATTAACATGACGAGAATAATAAAGAATAATACTCTAATCTAGACAGTATAACATGGTAAGAATTAATACCAATATGTTAAAAGCAATATAGCAGAATTTCTACTTCTATTCCTATATTTAAGCGTGGCTCTCAAATCATGGCTCTGATACCACCTGTGATGACCCGCCTTATTACCAAGGGGTAATAACGCTGATCAACGGATTATTATTCGTTTTAGCGAATAAAACATTGCTTTAACGAATAATAAGCCATTCAGAGTATTGCACAGAACAATCATTAAAGATAGAAATTTACATACATTCACAATGCCATGCAGGGCTAAATATTACATAACAACTGCAGTTCTAATTATTACAGATAGAAAGTAGCTAGACTTCTAATTATACCGAGGTGTTCTAATTATACAGGAGAGAGTACAAATACAATACACTAATAGTACAGATACCCTAAAGGTCGAGTCCAAGCCGCACGCAAGTCCCTACGACTCCCAATCGTCGTATGCGGCGTAATCCTCAAGCGGCTCATCCTCGAAATAATCTCCCTCTCCGGGAGAGTAATACTCCTCTGTGGAGCCATCCTCCACGCCTGCCTCTAGCTGGCTATCCTCTAAGCAAAGGAAGTAATAGCAAGAGTGAGTACAGAGTACTCAGCAAGTTTATATAACAAAATGCAAGAAATGATTTTGACACAATTCCCCCCGTTAACATCTCTTATGTTCAAACACCTTGTTCCCAAATTACGTTTATGGAAATAGGTTTTTAAGTTGTGGCAAAATATCAATTTATTACTTACAAATCTACTGAACACCCGCATGAACAGCAAAAACCCCCATAAGTTTCCGTAGTTCTCTTTTCCCGGAGACAGGCATGAATTCATGATTTTTAATAGCATTGCGCAAGCTTGTATCACTTTACCCATCATCACTCTGCTCGTGTTGGCTCTTGGGATTATCCGCAATTCCTTTGAAGCGGCGCCCAGAACAGAGTACAGTACAATTATCTCTAGTTCAGTAATTACATATCCACCCGGTTATACACAATCAGCAGCCTGGAGCGGTGTAAAACCTTCACACAGACCCACTGAAAATGACATAACCGTTGGCTGGTAGGGTTCTCCGACCCTCACCCAGCCCCCCTGCCAGCGTAATATAACGCCAATGCGTAACCCGCCTGTGGGTTCTTACGCTCCGGTCTTATACCGGTTCCTTTGGGCCTATCCCATAAATAAAATCACTCCTGTGGAGAATATAACACCTCACTAGGGTACCGACTGCCCGTGAAAATGGAACGTTGGTTGATACGAGTTGATACGGTCTGTTCATAAGAATGAAGTTGGTAACACCTTATATTTTATTCTTATGCAGAGGTTCCACACCTCCCACTCACGCCTGCCCTGGCAACCTCTGCCCACCTTTTTACTACTAATAGGGCCAACTGCTCCATCAGTTGCTATTTCTTCCATTCTTTTGTAATCATCGTAGTAATTTAAATCTTCTTTTATTTTTCAATGCAGGATGATATTAGCATACTATAAAATACTGATTTGTAATGAATCTATTTTGAAGACTTGTTCAAAGGATACTTGCCTGATGTTATATTATCTTGCTGAATATCCTCACTACTCTGATATGACTCCTTTGGCAGATTCAGCCTTTTTCCTGTTATTTAGACACAAATTAATTTACGGTTCGATTATTTATAAGATTTTGGTCATCATAATATTTCTATTAATTATATTCATGATTCGCTAATTTTCCTTTCGTTCCTTTAAACAGAGTGCAATAGTTCCCAGTTCATTTTAATAGTGTCCACAAATTGGATGCAAGAAATAAGCAATTACAGGCTATTGCATTCTAAATAATCATTTTAATTAATGGCAAATTTGCAATATTAGCTTTAATAATATACAGGCGCATGCTTAGAATTATTCTATCTCATAGCAATTGATCATGAAATTTATTTATAGCCTACCTAATTTCTTACTAAGATCCCTATTAGTATCTTCTTATTTTTGCCCTATTTGGCTCTATGGTTAATTGCCTCTTCATTTTTGGTTTTCACTGGACTTTCGGCCTCCCCTCAACTGCCGACGCCTCCTCTCCCTTTTCTTTTACTCCACCGACGCCTCCTCGTTTTCCTCTGCCGACGCCTCTCCACCTCCTCCTCCTTTCCTCTTTTCTCGCCTCCTCCTCTCTCTCTCTCTCGGCCTCCCTGCTCCCTCCTCACGCCGCCCTCCCCCGCCTTTGGGTCTCAGCGCCGCCGCCCGGTTTGGCTCCCCTCACACGCCGCCCCTCTCTCGCGCCCGCGCCTCGGCGCCTCTGCCCCGGTGCTCAGCGCCTCTCCTCGGTGCCGCTCCCCCTCGCACCGACTCCCCGCCGACGCCTCCTCTGGCCGGCTGTTCCCACCGGGGTGACCGGCGCCGCTTGGGGATCTCCGGCCAGATCTGACCAAATTGGATGCTTTCCCCCCTTTTTCCCCATTTCTTGCTTGATTTACTTTTGTAAATTGATAACTTTTTGAGGTTTGCCTAGGGATTGGTTTTGGGAGGCGGTTGACCGTAGCCGTCCCTGCCGGTGAACCGTCGCCGTACGCCGGGGGAGTACCGACGGCGGTGAACCGGTGGCTCGGCCGTGAATCCCGCAGCAGCCGCCCTCACGGTAACCCTCTTCTCCCCTTCTTTTACCTCCGGTGACATACTTATGGTTGCTAGCCTATGTTGGATGGATTGAGTAATGGCATTATATGGATGTTGGGATTGTGGGGTTTACCTGCACTGGTGCTTGTGAGGGATGCTAGGGTTTGGGGTTGGGGTGGTGGCCGGTTGGCTGTGATTGATGCTTGCTGCTGGCTTGCGGTGCTCCCGTGGCCGTCATGTCCCCATCTTCCTTCAGCTTGTCGCTTCTTCACTCCCTGGACCTTCGGCTCCACTCGGCGACGAACGCCTCTGCGGTCTGGGGATTGGCTGGTGGTGGAGAAAGTCTACCTTACCTTTCCTTTGTCCCTCTGTGCTCTACTCTCTCGGTTTGACTACTGGTATGCAATGTGGGATATTTGGTTGGATGGCTTGCCCGTGAGGCTTTGTTGGCTGTCGATGCTCTCTGGGCGTGGTTGCTCTGGCCCGGTGCTATCTGTTTACTGTGGTTGATATTTGCATGGTGAGGGCTTTGACAGGTGTTACTCTGTTGTGGTTTGGGGCTGGAATGGTTTGTGATATCCTGGTATTTGCCTTGGTTGGATTCCTATGTTCAGAACAGGTTTGTATATATATAATACCGTGCGATGAGCCTATGGTTGTGAGAGGTGCCGACTGGCCCCCGGACGGTCAGGTATCTCCGTGAACGGATTACCCCGCCCGAAGTTAATCCTTAGGGCTCTGACGGCAACACTTATTTTATATTGCCTTATTTTCAATTACTCTTTTGTTTGGTCTTTTTCGGTCTTATAATCTGGTTATTAGTTCATAAATAAAATAAGGTTGTATCAGTAGTTGATAGCAATTGAATTCCTGTAAGAAATGTTCATGTATGTAATTTTGAAACTTTCTTGTAGTATAAACATGTTTCTCCCATTGTAACCATTATGTTTTAGTTGGAAATGCAATCCAAATGTATGTAATGCTGCGGTATAATTGTAATAAAGTTCTATTTACCTTTGTTCCAATACAATTGTGATTATCTGCTGAATTGAGCCATTAAAATAATTAATACTAAATTTTTATTTGGTTCCAAAATCACGATGATTAACGCTAATGACAACGCAAAAAAAATTAATTAACAACCACGGGGTGTTACAAGCTTTGACTTCAACCAAGGATCTTTGACTTTGACCACGGATCTTTGACTTCGACCAATGTCCCCTTCGACCACTGCCCTTCGACGTTGACTACTTCCCCCTTCGACCACGGTTTCGACTTTGACTACATATCTTTGACTTCAACCACGGATCTGCAACTTCGACCACTGCCCCTTTCGACCACTATCCCCTTCGACCTTGACCCTTCGATGACCACAGCCTTTCGGCGTTGACCACTTTCCCCTTCGACCACGGCCCTTCGACGTCGACCACTTCTCCTTTAGATCATGACCCCCTTCGACCATGACTTTGACTTTGACCATGGATCTTCAACTTCGACCATGGATCTTCGATTTCGACCACTGTCCCCTTCGACCATGGCCCTTTGATGACCACAGCTCTTCAATGTCGACCACTGTCCCCTTTGAACACGGCCCTTTGACGTCGACCACGGCTTCGACTTCGACCACTGTTCCCTTCGACCACGACCCTTCGACGACCATGGCCCTTTGACGTCGTCCACGTCCCCCTTCGACCATCGCCCCCTTCGACCACAGCTTCAACTTCGACCACGGATCTTCGACTTCGGCCACAGATCTTCGACCATGGCCCCAACGTCGACCACGACCCTTCGAATTTGACTGCGGACCGACTTCGTCCACGTCCCTTCAATTTCGACCACTGCCCCCTTCGACCATTGTCCCCTTTGACCACGGCTTGGACTTCGATCACGACCCTTCGACTTCAACCACTGCCCCCTTCGACAACTTCCCCTTTGACCATGGTTCGAACTTTGACCATGGCCCTTTGACTTTGACTGTGGACCGACTTCATCCACGGCCCTTCGACTTCGACCACTGCCCCCTTCGACCACTGTCTCCTTCGACCATGACTTGGACTTCAACCACGACCCTTAGACTTTGACCACGGCCCTTCGACTTTGACCACTGCCCCTTCGACCACGGCTTCGACTTTGACCACTTATCTTCGATTTCGGCCATGGCCCCATTTGACCACGGCTTTGACTTCGACCACAGTTCCTCGACTTCGGCCACGGCTCCTCAACCACGACCCCCTTCGACCATAGCACCGACTTCGACAACCAGTTTGGGAGACCAAAATTACTAGATAGTGCGACGGGCTCCGAGCAAAGAGCAGGAGGAGGTAGAGAGGCTCACCAGGCGAGCGACCGTTGGGCGGCGGCGGGGGAGAGCCACGTGGGTGGGCATAGGAAGAGGAAGCTGTCGGGACCCGGAGCAACAACTCCGAAACCCTCTGTGTAAATCGCACTAGTCCAGGATCAGCTAGTGCACACAGTAACAACAGGGATACATATCAAGCACAATGACAAACTTTATTTAACTGAATATGGGCCTGATGGCCAAAGTTTACATCAGCGGTTCATAAACCAAAATTAAATACAAGCAGCGGAAGAAATAAACCAAAGCGGAAGAAGCCCATCGAGCTCGCCACAGTAAACGACGATGAAGACGCGGCCTATACGTTCTGATCCTCACCGAAGTCGAACCTGTCCTCTGAAAAATGATGAATTGAGCAACATGAGTACATAAAGTACTCCACAAGTTACACCAGGAGGTTTAACAGAGTTAATGCATGCATATGGATTGACAAAGGAAGGCATAATAAGGTTAGTTGAGCATAAAGCGAAATTGAAGTAAATACTGTAAGTAGATTCAAAAGCTGAATTTGATATAATAGATAGAAACAAGATTTTAACAAAATAATATCATTAGTGTAGGCTCCGACTAAACACCAACCTATCCACGGGTATCCCACCCGGACCATCTTTCCAAAAAGATCTCATATGGATTCCATCTATCCATAAGCAGTTTATAAAACCATTTTGAAAAACAAAGTCTAATCAGTGAAAAACTTTACTCAGCTTGCCCATGACCGTGGGCACGGCTATCCAGGATAGATTATACATTCTGCAGAGGTTGTACAGCTTTACCCACAAGACATGATCATCCCTTTTTGCCACCGAATTAACACACTTCCTTAGGTGTGCGACCAGCAGATCATGACAAGACCTTTACAATGATCCTTTGTCAACATTATCACGCCGCCACTAAGGTTTCACCACAACATGAATCCACATGTTGGAGCCCCCTCTTGTGCCATGTGAGACTTCTCACGGCCTACGCCGTGCTCACATTCAGCCTATAGCGAGATCATGTTGGAATTACACAAATTATTTGGCCAGGTCTGTCCCATACCAGACTTGTGGTAGTACGATAGGGCTTTGCAATAGTAGCTCACAGACCGGTCCTTAACTTGACTTAGGCACCAACCACATACCCCTTGTGTCTGGCAATCAACATTGTGTCACCAAACAACAATGCATACCAGCAAGCACCCACCACCTAACCATTTGCCTAAGTCTAAACCAAGTTTTCATATTTTGTTGGAAAACATTTCATAATCATTCTTGACTCACCAAAGTCAAGAATACATTCGAAAACTTTATCATTTTATGTGGAACAATTCTTCCCACCCGAATTATTCTAAGAAAACTTTATCATTCGAAAGCATGGTGTAAAACGTGCCGAGGTAAGTCTAAGAAAAATTACGGCATGGGCTAAGGCTTACCAGAGGCGACGAATCGACGTCGGGAGTCAAAAACGGCTATTTTCGCGGAAAGCTCAATTCCTGACAATTGACTTCACGAAAAATTAAAAAAAATGGTAGAAAAATTTCTTAGAGGCTAGGACACAATATGACGCGAACAAAAATCAAAGCGCTCACCGAAAAAGTGGGTACGCGCGAAGGTACAGTTTTAGTGTCTGGGCCTGACAAGGTCGACGAGGACTCGGGGAATCTTTAGGCGATGACGATGGAAGCACGATGTAGAACACATCGAGGCAAACTCAACGGTGCAAATGGCTCGGCCAAAGGACATCGGATGGTGGCGGAACACGGTGGAGAAGACATTTTGCGACCGTCGGGTTGACATCGGCGTTCCGGGAAAACGGAGAGGAGTTAGCATGTGGGGTTTGCGGCGAAACGAAGAAGAGAACACAAGGAATGCAGTGCTCACCTCGGTTATGATGGAACATGCATGGTCGGCTCGCAGCGAGGAGAGATGCAACAACGCGGTTTGGCCACGGTGGTCCGGCGATGCTCCGGCGAAGCTCCGGTGAAGGTGAGGCAAGCATCGCGTAGAACGCGCGGAGGCAAAGCCGATGGTATGGTCAAAAGTGGCGGAACTCCACTGTAGAAGGCGCAAATGGCCGATGAACACCGTTTGGTTAACAAAACAAAAATGGCGATTGCGGAAAAAAGGAAGGAAGAGAGGACTTGAAATTTTTAGGGATGACTGAGGGTGAGGAGGGGCATCCGGTGCTCCCTTTTATAGTGGCGGAGGTGGACGGGAGAGGGAGATCAACCGGTGATGTCTTTTAGAGCAACGGTTTCATTTTCGTGTAAATGCACATAAAGGTAGAGGGAAACGGTTGGGAATAGAGGAGTCATGAAGAGAGCAAGTGAATGCACTTGATTTCATGAAAAACGATGGAGAAATTCAAGAGGAATGAAAGCTTGAAAGTTACGTTCATGGCCACGCCATTGCTCTGGACAAGAAACGCACGTTGGAGAAGATGAATGGGAGGAGAGAGAAAACATGAATTAAAATAATATATATGTTCTCCTAAAAAAATAATAAAATAAAATAACTTCGAAAAAAATTTCAAGAAAATTCTACAAATATACTTGGAACCCGAAAATACCAAATAAAATAATTTCGGATTTAATTGAGGTATATTTTAACCATTTAAAACATTTTTACTTTCTAAGATTTAATTTAATCCAAATAAATTCAAAAACTCTAAAAATTTGAAAAGAGGATAGAAATGGATAGATTAGAATTTTATAATAATTTAGAAATTTGAATGGGCTCAATCGGAATTAAAATGAAGAAATACGAGCTTTTGGAAGTTCGAAAGGAGATAAAAAGAATAAACCGATTTTCTGGAATTATTTTTGAACTGAAAAACCAGATTATGATGTCATCAAGGGAAATGATTTTCAAAGGAATTATTTTTCTGTGGGAAAAGAGATTTATATGTCAGAGTGACGTCAGCAAAGGTTTTGATTTTCTGGCCGAAATATTTTTCAACAGAAAAAGGGTTTTATTCACTGACAGGTGCGACTAGCTTTTGTGGACTGGGTCCCTGGACCAGGAAGAAGGCTGAGGTGGCACACGGGGACTGAGAGCATCAGCGAATGGTGGCGCTGCTGGGGTCGGCGAGGTGTGCGTGAGAGGGAGGAGGACATGGGAGTTCAGTGCATCTTGGCGGACGCTTGAGAATGGTCGGTGGTGGCCGTCGACGAGGATGCAGGGGCGGCAGAGTGAGGGCGTTGGCGGCGGGGCTCTTTGGCGGTGGATTCGCTCGGCGAAGGGGCGGGGGACGCACGCATGGGCCTGGCAACGGTGGAGGCGACGAATGGCCATCGATTACACCGAAGTTAAGGTCGGCGCAAAGGCGAGTAAAAAGGAGGTAAGCGGGGTTTAAAGTAGGGAAATGGTGGAGGTTGAATGCGGGAGTGATTAGGCTTTCAATTGTAGCAAATGCTTGGGCTAACGAGAAGAAACGACCAAATTTAAGGGCTCGGGGCATCAATGGAGGTGGTGGAAGGTTGAAGAAGGCAAGGAGAAAGAAGAAGCTGACAGGCGGGGTTGGGCTGTCGACGAGAGAGAAGAGAGAGGAGGAAGGAGCGGATGGTTGGATGAATGCCACGAGGCGAAAGAGAAATCAGGGCCATCGGATTAAATCGAAGAGGTAAGTGAAGGCGGGTGGCTGAGATTAAACCGGGCGAGGATGGATTGAATCAGGGAGCGGCACGTGTTGGCTGAGGAGAGAGGTTGAGGATTAAATTTGATTTAGATTTTCAGAAACATTAGGAGGGTTTAAAAATACTTAGAAAAGATATTTTCAACTTAAAGTTAGTCTTTTAATTTTTACAAAAATACTTTTTAGCTTTGAAATTGATTTTTAAAATTCAGCAAAGCACAGAAAAACCAAATAAAAGCCAATTTCTTAAAATAATTAATTTGAACTAGGATTTTATAGAAATTCAAAATACTCTGTATTTAATAATATTTTTAAGTTTTTAGTTAAATTACTTTTAAGAAAGCCTTTTAAAAAAACAGACGAATAAAATCTTCAAAATTCAGGCAACCAAAGAACACTTGATTTTATTTTAAATTAAATTAATTTTTAATTAATTTTTTTACTAAAATTTTTGAAATAAACAACTGGGCTGTTATAGAAGCCACCGCCACCATCGTCGAGCGCCCTTCTCTCTGATCCACCGGCCACTATCGCCGAGCGCCCTTCTCTCTGATCCACCGGCTGCTGTCGCCGAGCATCATGCCGCTGGATGGAGGGGCGATGGGAGATGGAGTTGGTGGTAGTGCTGAGGAGGAGGAGGAGGAGGCGTGACACGAGGGTTCGGGGGAGAGAAGGAGGCGGTGGTTGTGGGAGGTGGAGGTGGGGAGGCGGCGAGCAGATGGGGAGAGGAGGCGGTGGGTGAATGCGTTGGGGAGGCGGCGACTGGGAGATGCGGCGCTGCTGGGGGAAGTTGGGGACTGCAACTAGACGCTGCCGCGTGGGGAAGGAATTGGTGGCGGCACTGAGGAGGAGGAGGCACGGCAGGAGAGTTTGGGGAAGAGAAGGAGACGGCGGTTGCAGGAGGTGAAGGTGGGGAGGCGGGGACGTGCCGATGGGGAGAGGAGGCGGTGGGCGAATGCGTTGGGGTGGCGGTGACGGGGGGATGCGGTGCTGCTGGGGGAAGTTGGGGGATTGCGACCAGCCATTGCCTCGCGGGGAAGTTGGGGGACTGCGACCAGATGCTACCACGCGGGGAAGGAATTGGTGGTGGCGCTGAGGAGGAGGAGGCACGGCACGAGGGTTCGGGGGAGAGAAGGAGGCGGCGGTTGCAGGAGGTGGAGTGGTTGCATGAGGCGGAGGATACGGGGGAAGAAAAGAGGAGGAGCGCGGCCCACACGTCGGTCCGACCTTTTGTATGAGGAGCGAAAGAACTACTTACATGCGGATCTGAACGGCTGATCTTTGATCGGACGGCTGAGAAGAGAGAAGGAAGAATGGACCAATGACCATCAACTCATATTTTTAAGGAGTAGAGATTTTTATATAGATAATCTAGATAATTTTAAATCTATTAATAATTAAAGCTTAAAAAGTTTGATAAGAAGTCAAATAAGGAAGAAGGGAGACCAGCAGCACTGGAAGGCTGTAGACTACTGTTACGTAAAGGTCGAGAATACCCCTGTGCCGGTTGGCAAGTTTGACACCACATACACTGCTTTTCCCTACTGACCCCAAAAATTCCCACCCTTGGATCTCAATCCAACGGCCGAAAGAACCACCTCTGATCAACCAAAGAGCGGTGGAAGTGGAACCATGGAAGAGGCCAACCTGCAACCCGCTGTTCCAAAAAGCGCCTTCTTTTTTCCTCCCAGGCGACGCGAATGGAGAAGAGCCCTGGCGCCGCCGCGGGGGGCAGCGTGCCGCCGCATCTGGAGGAGTTCCAGTTCGAGGGAAAGAAGCCTGTGAAGAACCCCTTCGTCCCCATCGGTACGCGCCTCTCCCTGCGCGCGCGCCCCGCGTGGCCCTCCCCGGGTTCTTGAGTTCTTGGGGAACTGGTAGGATCGACCGCCTGGTCCTAGATTTTACCGGGTTGGTGGTGTCTTGGAAGATTCGGGTCGAATGGTTGGTGACTGGTGCTTAGGCAATGGGGATTGTGTTATTTTAGGATTTAAAGACGGTAATTCTTGAGGTCTTTAGGCATGAAAATTGAGAGTGGGGGAAATTTAGGGCTGTATTTTCTAAGGATCGTGTATTTTTGCGAAGACTAGTATTAAGCAAAACTGCTTGATGGGTTAGCAGATGCAAAAGGATAAATGTGCCATGCCGTGTAAAATTTGATTGTTGCTGAGTGCTGACTCGCTGTGCTCATATGCTTCCATAGATCATAACATCCATGTGTGTGTGTGTGTGTGTGTGTGTGTGTGTGTGTGTGTGTGTGTGTGTGTGTGTGTGTGTGTGTGTGTGTGTGTGTGTGTGTGTGTTTGTCAATGTCTGACCTGTTGGCAACAGTACCATTTCTTGCACTCCGTACATTATTTTATATATTCAGCGGAAACTACGCTATTATGAATGAATTGGTGAAAGTGAAAAGTTTCCTTTTAATTGAGCTGGTAAGCAAAAACCCGCTTTGTTGTCTTCTTGCATGCAGACGCAGCTTGAATATGTTGCTTCATCAGCTTTCAAACATAACTTTTCTTTTTTCTAAGTTCTAACATAGCTTTGCTTTGGATCTCGTTAGCATGAATTGGGTTGGACAGTGCACTTGAAGGTGGTTTGGATGGAAATTCAAAGGGCAACGTTCCGTTGATGTTTGGTATTCACTCAAATTTTCGTGTGGAGTATACACACTTAGAACATTTTTCGATAATTGGATATAGAGTATAGACTATAGAGTATTGGAGTCACGTGCCAATGTACCAGAGAACTAAAAGAAACAATTAGTTCTTGGGGGCCTTCAATGAATGACTGATATTAGGATAATTGTAAAGGTACAGAGTAGGATGATCATGGTTTTTCATTCTAGATGTGCGTTGTGTTCATTAACATTGCGCTGTTATGGGTAATTTACCCTTTTCTGCTCTAATGCTTTTGCCTCACTGAGGTAGGAGTCTAGGGGAGGAAACAAGCTGAGCCCAAGATAGCTACCCTAGGATCCACTTGGCTCATTTGCAGAATTCAGCTGAGTTGAGCCAACTCCCTTTGGATGTGCGCAAGAAAAATATGCTCAGCAGTCAGCACTGCACATGTCCAAGGAACCCATGAACTTGATTCTTAAGAGGGTTCATATGTTCTTAATCTTACAGTCTATGGTTACTTGGTACATTATTCACCGAGTTCTAGTTTCTGAAATCATTTAAATTCATAGAGTTGGCTTCTCAAGTTCTTTTTCAAGCCAGGGGAGAAACAAGTTGGCTTCTCAAGTAACTTACATTTAATGATTTAAATATATCTAAAGCGGGTTGGCCACTTGCTAGGGTGTATGAGAAGAGAGGCACTGGTGCAGTTATTGGACTATTTAGTGGAAATGAAATGCAGTAGGTGGGGTATAGCAAGGAAAATTAGAGCTAAAGGTGCCTAAGGATGGTCCTGAGGAACTTCACCTGGTTTAAGGCACATGCAGTGGGTATGCTTGGGTTGGTGCTTATGGATAGGGAATAGATGTTTAAGGAGTACTATGCATTCGCTAAGCACATATTCTCTCTCCTTAAGCACCACTTCAAGCATCCATTTGGAAGATGCCATTATAGTTTGAAGGAACCTAAGGATGACTTTCCTTTTCTGGCTTATATGTGAAGCTTGAAGCTTCTTCAAGAGGTGAATTTTCTAGAACTCACAAGCTGATGTTTGGAATTTTGTCGCACCTGTCACGATTCAGCTTATTGAACATCTACTACCTTTTAAGTTACAAAAGTAATCTGCTTGACCTAACAGTATTGATGTACATGATTAGTAGCAAGACCTATGAACTTTCAGAACACTTCCAGTTTCGTCACGTCCTGCTCTGCTCAATTCTCATGTAAACATTTCATGAAATTCAGTCCCGTGTCATGCTGCATTTTCTAGATCCTCATGTTGTTTTGGTATGTATGTACTGAGTGCATGGTGTCAGACTGTCAGTTTTCGAATGAGCTATAATGCTGCTTCATGTTTACCCTTCCCTTTGCTGCTAACTAATTTAACTCTATTTGTGGCAAAGCAAATGGAAACTTGACTCGGAGTTCTATTTTCAGTGTGAATTTATCTATGGATAGTTTCACCTTATTTCATCACTAAAATTCCTCGATGTGTAATATGTTGTGTTATTTCAGGCACATTGGTCACTGCGGGTGTTCTGACAGCTGGCCTGATCAGCTTCCGATACGGAAATTCTCAACTGGGTCAGAAACTGATGAGGGCCCGTGTGGTTGCCCAAGGCGCAACGGTTGCTCTGATGATCGGCAGCGCGTACTACTACGGCGACCAAATCAACCTGTTCAAGAAAGGGTCTAGCCCGTGAACTTATGGATAATGCTTTCTGGTATATGGAATGTCATGTGTACTGAGCTTCATTCTGGGCTTCTGCCATTTTTTGTTGTTCCCAATCCTGGGGCTTAACCATGTCATTTAGGCTTGGCTTGTGATGTTGTGATTGCTAACTAAAATCAATTTTGGCTCAAATCACCTGGCTCAAGAATAAAGCTTTTATTTGTTGAATGAGACGCAGTGATGCGTCATTTGTCGCTTGTGCTGTCAATCGTGTTCCGTTATTATGTGATACTCCGCAGCTGAACATGACGTGATGACCTTGCTGTTCTTCCTGCTGTGCAATTTTGTTGCCACTAGGTTTGTCATCACCGATAGGAGCTAATATGCTGCACCCCGTACTCTCAAGCTCACCTTCACCACATCCAAATGGTGGTCGTAAAATTTTTACTTTTTAGCTTAAAATTTGAAAGTTTTTTACATATAGACCTCTGGAGAAAAGATTTGCAAAAATGGACCCTTCACTCGGCGCCAAAGCATATGGCGCCCAGGGTACATGTCACGGCGCCATATGCTTTGGCGCTGTGAATTGACACGTCGGAGCCAGGGTGGCATAGCACGACGCCAAGGCCCACGGCGCCGTGATATGCACATACGGCGCTAAAAACCGTGGCGCCGTGTTCTGACTTAGCCAAATAGGTCGCCGTGCCTTAAGTCCACCTATCTTGGCGCCAAACATGCGGACGCTGTACATAGCTAGAACGGCGCCATACCCTTTGGCGTCGAGATGTGTATATACGCGCCAGGTATTTGGCGCCTTTTTGGCGCCAAACGATCAAGGCCAGATATACACATCTCGACGCCAAAGGGTATGACGCCGTGATAGCTACACCTGACAAAAAAACAGCAAAACAGCAAACTTTTCTGTAAAACATATGCACATACAGACATACACATACATTCACACATGAAACATCTGAAAACCTAAATAACAACATCGTATAACTATCAATAAGTCTCAATATACGACATAACTATACAAAAGTCTCAAAATATCACATAAGTCTGAAAATATCATATGTCTATAAAAAAAAATCTCAAAACATCACTGCCTCTTGGCCTTCCCCTTGCCCTTGGCTAGAGCATCACTCCCTGGAGTATACGTGCTCGGGGGACGAGCCGAACGACGAGGCCGCTGCGAAGCCTGAGTAGACGGTGCGTCAGGCATCTGCGACATCCCAATCTCATCGTGGGTAGATGCCTCCTCGTCCTCGTGCTCCTCCTCGACGTCGTCACCCTGCTCCGCCTCGTCGTCGTCGTCGTCATCGCTCTGACTAAAAGTCGGAGTGCGTGACGAGCTCCTCGTGGACTGGCGCCTGCCGACCACCGGCTATCCCCTGATGGGAAGTCCAAGTATCATCGCCACGTCTTGCAGCGTGACGGTCATCTCCCCACAGGGAAGGTGGAACGTGTGTGTCTCTGGCCTCCACCTGTTAGTAGTACAAGGAGAAAAGAATTAGTTACGCACGTAAGAATATAGAAGCGAAAACAAATAGACCCGATAGAGAAAATGGACCTATCGACAAGTGCGGTCAAAGCTGCGGGGTTGAAGACCGGCATGCCCCGCCGTAATAGGTTAGCGACCGTGTGAAGCCCAGCACGGCGCAGCAGTGGGGTATAGCGGTCATCGTAGCGCATCAACTGGAACCCATCATGGGTTCGAGGACGAAGTATGAGTATCTCCTGAAAATTGCTATAAAAGTTAGCTGCGTGACCATCAAGTTGAACACATGTATATTTCGACCACACACGTACCTGGCTGTCCTCCGTGAGCCTGCCGCGGTGCTCCCTCTCGTAGAACTCGTCTAGCAGCCGGTATCTCGCCATCCTGTGATAAATTTTAGAATTCAATGGTTAAGAAATATTCAAATAAGAAATTTATAAAACATGATTTATAAATAAAAATAATAATCAAATTGAATTATGAAATTGGAATCAACATGAATAATAATTGGAATCAAATTGATTTACCCTTGGTTAAATACATGTCAACAAAGATTAGTAAGTTAATTATGGTATAAGAATAATTAGTGTAAGAATAAACCTTATGATAATTATAAATATTAGTTACATATCTCAAAATCCATGGGGCCCTTTTCAAATAGTGATTATATGATTAAGGTAAATAATTTAAGTATTAGGTCACTAATATTAATCAGTAAATACCGAGATATATTTATCATAGACATTATATATATATATATATATATATATATATATATATATATATATATATATATATATATATATATATATATATATATATATATATATATATATATATATATATATATATATATATATATATATATATATATATATATATATATATACTTGGTGTAATTGACAATAAGTTGTCTTTGCCACTTGAATTAGAATGCAAATCTAAATTAGGGGTGGTGGTAAAAATATAATTTTGTAAATATAAACAATAATCAAAGCTACTAAGGGTTAGGTGGACATACAATCTTGCCCATGTTGACATGAAATCATCCTATTTGGTATATGAAACCCTAAAAACCTAAAACCGAACACAACCATGTATAAATAATAATCAAACCCTAAAACCTATCCAAATACACAGTACTTCTCTTACATTACGCATATCCATTGCAAACGTAACCTAAAATCGCTCATAATTGAACTAATTTCATCTATGGATTCAAATCTTGCCCTACGAAATGTACCTCAAATAATCCATATCTATTGCAAAAAATCAAGGGAGGGGAGAGAGTTTACCTTGCTTGCCCGATTTGGAAGCAAAATCGCGAGATTAATCGGTGGATTTGAGAGGATTTGGAGGGGGAATAGAGGGGGGCGGCGGCGGTTTACTGTTAGAACAGAGGAGCAGTGAGGGGGAGCTGGGGGCCGGGGGATGCACTCGGGCTTAAGTCCCGACGCACGGCGCCACGACCTTTAGCGCCGTATGTGCATATCACGGCGCCGTGGACCTTGGCGTCGTGCTATGCCACTCTGGCTCCGACGTGTCATTTCATGGCGCCAAAGCATATAGCGCCGTGCCATGTACCCTGGGCGCCATATGCTTTGGCGCCGAGTAAAGGGTCTATTTTTGCAAATCTTTTCTCCAGGGGTCTATATGTAAAAAACTTTCAAATTTTGGGCTAAAAAACAAAAATTTTACATGGTGGTCGGAGGCCCAAAACATGGTCAATCATCAAGCATAAAATTGAACATCATGCAAATGAGTAAAATGTATATATGGGTCTGTTTTTTCGATCGAAGCTAGCGGCTTTTGGCTTTTACTACAGTACCTAACTTTCAAACGAAGTATTTTCTCAAGACAGGGTCTACAAGTTAATTGTAGTACACGTTAAAAACCTAACATCTGTATTAACCAAAATCGCAAGCGAGTATCTATCTCTCCAAAATCTCTGTTATAAACAATTAAAATTCAAAAATTTCAACCAAAAATTATAAACCACAGCCGAACCAAATAGACCCACATGCTGCTGACCAAGTACTGGACAGAAAACTCCAACGAGTCACCGTACCACCATTCATCAATGATTGACAGAAAGGTGCCCATTCCTTGCCTGCATGGTAAACTTTAATGATATCCTATTACAATTTGTACTAGTTGGGAAAAAACATCATGCTACTACAAGGTACAACCGTAAAAAGGTCGCAAAATCCATAAGAGGGCTCGGACCATGATCGAAGATCAAATGTTCATCCGCCGGAAGAGGGAGACGCACGGTCTAGCGCTCATGCTCCCATCGACAACTCGCAAGATTTTGAACTTCGCACAAACCAGGCCCATAACGCCTGCTTTCATTTCATTAAGAACAAGGAGCAGTGTAAAACATGACAAACAGAGTTAAGTTGCTTAAAATGCTGAGTAGTGTTTCTATATTTTTTACTCTAATAAAAGTGATACTAATCTCAAAACACACGAAGGAGTAAGTAATCACTATCTACCATTTAGTTCTATTTTAGAAGTTGTATAAATCACTTTTAGAAAAATATAGAATCACCTTCTTAAAATACTATTACCGATAGAAGTCACGGTCCCGTGGGCAGAAATAAGTATACAGATATACGACGAAAGCTGTTCCTTTACCAGCATAATTTGGCAATTGCTGACTGATTACACAAAGCACTGTACTGCCAACAGTACAGATACTGTACTGACAGTATTGTTGACATGCTGCAGATGTCCTTAGTCGAGAAGCTTGTACGATGAAGCTACTGCTTATCCCCACAGTATGTTGCTATCTTATCCAGTGGCCAGTGTTATTAAGACATGTAATATTCCGTTAGTGTTTTCTGTGAGCTACTGATGTAATAGTGATACCTTTTGCTTTCCTACTGATCATTAGTGTTTTCTGTGAGCTACTAATACCATGGGCGTCTGCTTCTTGTCTGGCAAGAAAATATTAGCTCCCAAGGGGAGTGACATCGGCGACTACTGAACAACAATCTAACCGCCGAGCTATCGAATTGTACCGTCGGATGGATAGATAGACGTGAAGTGCAGGACACTCTTTTGTACCTAGATAGATAAACATCCACATGGACATCCGCATCGTTAACTCCCACAAAGGTAAGAAAATTACAACTGAATTTGAGTGATCTGCTCCAAACCTTTACACTCCAGGACACGTAACGAGCTGCTCCTTTCATTTCAGTGGACAGGAATCGGTGAGTGGTCATCGCACAAGAGCAGTTCTTCTGTATGGCTGGTGACGATCGATTAATCATTCAATTCATGGACAAAACTATATTATATACAAGTGGGGCATCAATCAAACACAAGACAAAAAGAAAAGCAACTTGGACATAATCCTCTCTCTCTCTCTCAAGAATTGCTGATGTTGGTTCTAAAAAAAAAAAGAATTGCTGCTGTTGACAAGCATGAAGAGCCAAGCCCTAAAAAAAACTTGTGGCTGATGAGCAAGTTGATGCCTAGAATCTTGATTCTTGAGGGCTTTTCCTGGGAAAGGAAACTTGAAAGGAGCAGTTTGCTGGAATGGACATGGACCGTGTGTTGTGTCCTCGGCTAACATGCGGCGTTCTGTGCTCTGCTCACCCTGGCGCTTGTGGCCCTAACTTGATAAGACTAGGGGCATCTCTTTGATTGCTCTGGTGTGGATCTGTTTGTGTTTAAAAACCCCGTTCCAATCGATATTCGGTAAGGGTCAGCTAATTGAACTGTTACATCATTACTACCGTCACAAAACTTTACTAGAGACGTTTTTTTAACATAGTAGAGGTTTTTTTTTTCTGTCTATACATCGTTGGAGATACATTTCACGTGTTTAGATATGCCTTACAATATGTATATGTAGGCTATTTAATGCATATAAAGCACCAAACACCACATCTAGACAGTTAAAAACATCTAAAAAATGTCTTTGTATAACAAAAAAACTTTAAGCGAATTAGAGAGAGTCTTAGAAATGTATCCACAAGATAAAATTTTGCATGTGGTTCAAAATCATCTCTACAGAATATAATTTCGAGGCGATTTGATTTTTAAAGTGTCTCTAAAAACACCCCTAGACTATGGGTCTTTTTTTGGTCTGCGGCTTACGGTTTATAGCTTTTGGCTGTTCGTGAGAAAAGCTACGGAGAGAGAGACTTGTGTGTGATTTTAGCCAATATAAATAAAGTCGCTATAATATCTATTACAATCGATTTGTAGGCTCTATATTAAAAAATACTCTATTTAAAAGTTAAGTATTATAGAAAAGTTAGTTACCGTAGAAAAACAGTTTTTAGAAGTCGAAAAGAAGGGGCCATATGCTAACCTCTGATGCAGAGAGCACAGAGCAGTGAGGGTTCGGAATTACAAATCTGAGTCTGACACTAGTACCGACATGTGCGGATGTGCCGATCAAACTTGAGTGAGTGACCGGGCATGTGAGGTGGCACATATCCAATAGTAATGCCACGTGTCAGCAATATACGGGCTATAATTGGCTCCATATGGACGCGAAAAGTGTGGCCGCCAAGTAATTATCAACCTTTGTAATGACGCCATTTTTTTTAAAATCTTTTGGTAAATTTCTTCGCTCTAGCGAGGTGCCGTAACTACTCTGGATTCAGCGTTCACCGACAACCTACAATACAAGTTACCATCCTCTACCATTTATTATACTAGAATTCTATTGATGTGTACATAAGTATATTTTTCGAGGGCCTGCTCGGAACACAGACGTGTGGTTCCAGAAGATTCTATGTCGAAGACATGACAACATTATTATCACATGCATGCATCAACAAAATCCAGTGAATCAAGCTAGCCTCTCTGCACATCAGTTTGACCCGTTCTTAACAAGGCAGGCTGCAGGAAGGTCTAAACCAAATTGTTACCCCCGAATTTACAACGTGATCCACGTAAAAATCCCAATAATTTTTTTGCCACAGTAGCGTAACTATCCCAGGTACATTCGCCGAACTTTCCCCGATCGCGACGTGAAACTCGTCCAGATTCATTCGTCAAACGGATTCACAGAGACGCGAAACTGAAACGCCCCAAAAAAAAAGAAAGAAAAGAAACCCCTCCCAGCCAGTGACAAGTGTCCCAGGAGCCTACGAAAGCGACGGGAGCGGGTGCGATTGGCCACTCTGAGCCCACCAATCCGACGGTCCAGATCTTAAGGCCCCGTCGCGTCAAGAATCTACACCGTCCGCGGCGGCCGCTGCATAGCTAGGCTGGTTTCTTTTAAACATAAAATCAGGCCCTGAGCGGTTCGGCTTGAGCTTCTGGCTTCTGGTTTATTTTTCACTATTTATAAATTTCGTCTTTTCTGAATTTTTGGCTTTTTGTTAAGCTTTTTTGCCGGTACTTTTTTTTCTCGTATTCGTTTGTATTATACATATTGGGCTAACATATTTTTTATATTTTAAAATTTTTTAAATTTAATTATGCTAAATAAGCCTCTGTTAGCTACAGTATTTTTTTCAGCCAGCTACAATGTTTTCAGCCATAAGATATGAGCTTTTAAGCCTAATTGATCACCACCTACTATCCTAGTCACCTGTTTGTACGTTGTAACGAAATTTATTAGATATATAGAGAATTATGCTATAGAAAAGTAAATACAACTTTTAAATGCTGTATTTTTTAAGTCGGAGCCACTAGAAAAATTATAATAAAAAGTGTATTTATTTCAACTATATTAATTAAAATCATATGCCATTATTTTTCTCTAACGTCCCTCACAAACGGCAAGAATTTAAATATTTAACACAACCCACACTATATATGCGGCCGTGGACGCACGCTTGTGGATTCCAAATTTCCGATCCGAGTGGTTGATTTGGTTGCTTCGGTTGAGTTCGAGTTCGCGTGAGGATCCGAGGATGGGGAGCGATTGACGAATCTGGGGGGGTTTTGGCGTTTGATTCCCGACTGGAGTTTTGCCGGGTCTCGATTTTGAGCAGGCAAGGAATTTTTGTTGCGAATTGTTGGGTTTTTCTTCATCTTCTTCGAGGATTTGGGGATTTCTATCGCAGAAATGGCTTGCTCAGAGACTATTACTCTTGTGATTTCGGTTTGGAGGAGTGGTTGATTGGTAGATTTGTGTTTGGATTGAATTTTGGGGGCCGAATTTTGCCAGGGGAACCGATTTCGGGGTAAAGATTCTGGATTCCCTGTTTGCCATATGAAGATTCGGTTAATTCGGCGCCTGATTTGAAGTTTTGGGACGAATTTTGCAAAATTGAGCCATTTTTTTGGGACCTGTCGTCACAATCCAGTGAACTGGGCCCCAAGATCCCAATTAGTGCCTGCTTTTGTGGTCGCAGCGCTTAGTTTCAAAAGGCGGCACCTTTATTTGCTACGCTGTGGGAGAACAGCTATCCCTTGGATCTATTTCAATAAAAGATTGGGATTTTTTCTGAGATCTTTCTGTTGCTTTTAGTTTTTTTTTGTCTTGGCAGATCCAAGAAACACTGAATTTTGCTTGATTTGCCGCAAATTTTTGATCTGATCGAAAAGGCTCCCGAGGTTTCGCAAGAAGCAAGAAAATTTTTGGTCGCCATGGCCATGGCGCTGAGCCGATTCACCCAATGGCTGTGGCCGGGGAGCGCGGCGCGGGTGGCCACCCACGAGCTCCCGAGCACGGTCTTGACGACCTCCTCCTACCCGGACTTCCCCTCCGGCTTCCGGGAGCCGGACGCCGTCACGTTCTCGACCGCCGGCGCCGGAGGCCGCCGCGCGCGGCCGAGGCGGGTCAGGAACCGGCGGCGCAGCCGCGGGGGTCCCAGGATCGACAGGGAGTACGACATGGTCATCGTGCCGTCCGACGGAGGCGGGTGCCTGTCCGGGTCGGAGTCCGACGATTCCGACTGGTCCATCGGCTGGCTGGAGCCGCAGGCGCCGGAGCTGCAGACGGATGGCGACCCCGAGAGCTGCTTCGCCGTCCTCGTGCCGTGCTACCGCCACGGCCGCGCCGAGCAGCCTGGGAGGCCCGAGGGCCAGTTTCTTGGCGCCGGCGCTCTCGCGGACGGCGGTCTCTCTGGTGAGCATGGTGATCTAATTACGTAGTTACGTTCTTTTGTTGTGTTTTGTTCATAATTGGGAAGGAATCATGCTATGTCTTTAGTTAATTTATGAATTATGAAAGTATTCAATTGTGCAGTTGATACTTGTATGCTACTAATAGCTTACTGTCTAGTGTAGAATTAGGAAGGAATCATATGCGGTACTTGATAGTACTAATTAGTACAAACTATAGTTCAGTTTCATAATCAGACATAATTGACAAATCTGACACTTTCACTTATCAATTGTTGTTTTCGCAATAAATCCAGTTTGTTAAGCTGACATAACATGACCTCTTATAGGATAAGAAAGTAATGTATCCAATGCAGGCAGGATGGTTTTCCTTTCCCCTTTGGATAGAAAATGTCAAAATGATGATGAACAACTTAGGAGTATCTGGATTTATTTTTCTCCTGATATGTGTTAGGCAACGACTGTTCTGTACATGTCGCTGTTCTTTCATGGTTTAGTTCAGCAATGATCTGGTTTTTTTAAGGAGAGCAATGATCTGATTGGATGTAGCACATAGCATGCTAGTTGGTTCTGTATGCTATTTTCATGTTTGGTGCTGTTGATTAGTGGGTTAGGTGACTTACTTTGTACTATGGATTTGAAATCTTTGCTTAGTTAATACAATTTCTCAGACACTTGTGCTCAATAATAAGATAGGTTAAGACTTAGGGCCTTGGTTACATTAATGAAAACTTTTAATCCATCAGATACTTTCCTAGAGGCATGGAGTCCATAGCTTGCTTTCTTCAGCAACACACTATTAGCTGTTTGGTTGATAATTTACACCCAATACTGTTGTCTTTTTTGAGTAATAGCATAGTAATTGGTTACATTGTTTCTGGTCACCATTTCCTTCAGTCTTATTAACTCACGAATGTTGTCCTAAATACCTGAATCTTGTCCCTAGTGCCAGAGTGCTAGGTGTGATTGAAGTTGAAACCAATAAAAAGCTATTTCATTGCCTGCTTGTGCCGTTTTAATTCTCCATAGACCATTGTATTTGATTGTGCAGAAGAGCTTTTCAGCGTAATGTGGCCTAGTTTTATTTTTTTAATTTGCTATTAGTTTTATCTTTTGCATAGTGTTGCGTGTTAGCTTTTCCATCACTACAGTTTCGACTTTTTGTTCTTGTTCTAATACTCTTCTTTCCTTTTTTTTGCTCTGCAGATGGAAAGAATTTTGTAGAACAGTGGCTTTCTTCTCTTCAGAACTGATATCTCGGATCTCTCCTAGCTATGCTGTATATAGTATTGCTCCGTTTTATTCTACTACTATGTTTGTCCCAGACGCATAATATATAGATGAAGACATGGAATACCTTAAAAAAACTGAAACTGATAAAAAAAATTAAAAAAAGAGAGGAGCAGTGGGATTTTGAAGCAGCACTCAACGGGTGTATCCTTCCTGAGGTTTCAAGGCTACTGTACTCTTGCAAAGCAAAGCAAAGCAAAGCAAATGCTGAACAAGACGAGTTGCGCGTCGCAGAAAGCATATTCCTTCTCGATATGTGCTAAGTGCTAACCTCTGATATGACAAGTAGAGATGAATTGCTATTCCATTGTTAATTTGTCCCCCTTGCTTTTGGACCTCGACTCTTCTACTTTCATGTATATAGTGTCATTGCGGTGTGTACATATATTTTGTGCAAAGCTGCCACTGCGCAATTCTTCAGTGTGCGTGTGTCGCTGTACATTGGAATAGAATTCTTGCGAATTCTGCTGTATATAAACCTTTGTGTTTGTGTGGAATTGGTTTTGGCTGCACTGTCCAAAGGGTGAAAGGCGAGCCACAGATTTCTGCAATGGCCTCAAAGTCTGAATCTGGAACTAAACAGAAGAAAGCAAGGGCTTGCAATTGGCATCCAATCTGTGGGTTGTCCCATGTATTGAAATGGCTCATGACAATCTAATGGAGCCGTCTTAAATTTAGAGATTGACATCGAGTTGTTTTGTTTTTTTAGAGATACAAGCTTGACACATAACCCACGCACACCCACTCACACCATATGCATATACACACGTGTGCGTCTCCTATATACGCTAGGATCTAATCGGAGGCTCAACAGCCTCCGGAACGCGGGCATATGTTGTCTCACTGAAAACGCATGCATGTGTATCTCCTTTAGAGGAAATAAACACCCACTTATACTACACGCACACACATGTGTACGTTTTTTACACATGCTAAGATCTAATTAGAGACTCAACAGCTTTCAGAACACAAACACACACTGTTTCACTGACACGCATATATGTACCTTCTCTAGAGGGTATTATTCAAATAAATAGCACCTTAAAAATAAAGAGACAATCTAGGATCGAGCCCAAACGGTGAGCTACACAGCCTCACCAACTAAGCAAAGCTCAGCTCTAGATTGAGTTGTTTTATCTAGCACGAGCGAATGAAAAATTGATGCATGGGCTGAGAGCCTGAAATTGTTGCTCGTCCTGTCCACTGAATGGGATTTCAGATGGCCCATGCTATCTTGTATCGGGGGCGATCCAGGCCGATGGTGTTTTGATGCAACCAAAATGGTCACATATTTCAGAATTGTCTAGTTATTAGTGATCCAGAGTATCAGTCCATGATTAGGAAAATCGATCCTTCCATCGGTTTTTAAGTAGTTTTTAAGTACCTCTATCATATCAGCTGCTGGACAATTCGATCATCCTGTAAATTTGTTCTTTGTCTATCTTGTGCTAGCTAGCAGCATGTTATTTTTTTTGTCACCTATAATTCTAGTTTTTCTTCTCACTCTAGATTATCCGATCCCCCCGACAGATACTTGTATACATCATAAAATAACTGCGATTACTAATTATTTGATATACAAGATTTGCATCGTAACTTTTAGCTTTTAGCTGAAAAGCTAAAATAACACTGTAACGACTGTTAGTTTTTTTGAGATATTTAATTAAAGAAAATAATATAATAATAAAAACACAATTATATCCCACGGATAATACAAAGAAAAGGTAAAAAAATAGAAAAAAAGACTTATTAAGAAGGTAATGTGTTTCAAATAACTTTTGGCTTCTGAACGTTAGAAGCCAAAAGTCATCGTTGCTTGGATCGATGCCTTAAACTGAGGAGTCGCATGTAGGAGTAGGTAGTTGACAAATGCATATGACATACCAAGTTACGACCGGTTTAGGCTCTATTTATTTAGGCTTTTTCTTCGGATTAAAAGCAAAAAAAGCTAAAGCCCAAATAAAGGTGAGGCTTTTCAACTGGGCTTTTGGAAAAAGCCAAAAGCCTGCTGTCGTAGGGGTGGCCCCCACCTAAGCCCAGCAGGCCTGTTAGGAGGTTATAAGAACCAGAGTAACATGTGCAATGACATAAGTGCCCCCAATGAGGAGATATGGGTGTAAGGGCATAATTGTAAAAGCATACTTCATGTGAATATATATATATATATACAGGATGAGGGGGAGGGTAAAAGGGGAACACTCCCACCTCTCCACTACCATCTCTCTCTGTTTGGTCTGTAACCACAACAGTTGGCGCCGTCTGTGGGGAGGACGAGGACAAGCCTGAAGACCGAAGAAGAAGGATGGCACCGAAAAAAGCTTCACCAGCGGCGGCGAAGGGAAAGACGACGGCTGGGCCGGAGCGGCGCGTGAATGCCAGGGCTTCGGCATCGGCCGCCGAAGGAGTCGGCGGCGGCGTAGGCGCAGTGGTCGTGGGCATCAACGCTCGCGCTACAACGACCGACCCCGCCAGCGCCGCTACAACGACATCCAACCCCGTCGCGGGCACTGCGGCGACAGCCCCCGCCACCCTCGCCGGCAGCGTGGATCAGACGGCCGGGGGTAGCCGCAACGAACCACCCGGCGGATCTGGAATTCGCGAGGCGATGGCCCCTGCACCGACCCGTCCGTTGGGCGTTCCGGCGGACCCGACAGCACCTGTGGTGGAAAGCGCCCTACTAGCAGCCCTCAACGCGTTCCAGCGGGAACTAGGGGACCTTCGCGGAGCCGTCCGCGATATACAAGAGGCTCGAGCCATCGGGCGCGCCGATGTCGTGCGAGCCCGCGCGGAGAAGGCGGACACCGCGGCCCCCACGCCCACCGCGTGCCGTTGAGGCGCGTAGATCCGAGTCCCCGCTGCGGGCTGCAGCGGCGGCGTGGCCCGCACTTCAAGTTCCTAGCGTCACCAACTCGTACAAAGGCAACACGGATCCTCGCGAGTTCGTGCGCGTGTACGAAACCGCGACGAGGCCGCGGCGGAGATGACACCACGGCGAAGGACTCCCCTCGCACCGCAAGGAGTGGCACTCTCTTGTTTTTTACCATAGAGCGGGCTCCATCTACGCGTGGGAGCAGCCGCGACCGCTTTACAAAGAACTTCCAAGGAAACTATGTCGAGCGAGTCGATGCGGACTAACTCTTGTTGTGAGGCAAGGACCCTCGGAGAAGCTCCGGGACTACTTCCAGCGCTTCGCCAAGATTCGATGCCAGGTGAAAGACATCAATGAAACCACCGTCGTTAATGCAGCCATACAGGGCCTTCGTCCGGGCTCGATGGCCGAGTACAGCGCGCGGAGGCCAATCAAGACAGTCGTCAAACTCTTCGACAAAATGGACGAGTATGCGCGGGCGGAGGAGGATGCGCGAAGACGCAGCATCACCGCCCTCGACCTCGCCCAGGGGGAGCGCCCCCCGCGCGAAGCAGGGGCGGGTGGTCCCTCCTCGAAGCAGGGCCGCGGCCGCGAGCCTCGCGGAGGCCCTCCCCGAGGCGGCGACACCGAGATACAGGAAGGCTCTTCAAGGAGCGGGCGTAAGCCTCGGCGCCGCCAGCGCAGGACACAGGCGGCCCATCATGTCCGCGACACCGAGGGCACCCGCCAAGGACCCGACCCCGCCTCATGGAGGGGAGACCGGGGATCGGAAGGCGGACTCGATTACGGCGGCCAACCCCACGTAGAACAAGAGCTCCTGCACTATGGCAAGTGGTGCGAGGTACACGGCTACGGTGATCATTACACAAGGGCATGCGCTGCAGTTATGGAGCTGCGGAGGGTGACGGCCGGGTCTCGGGCTCGCCCCAACGGAGGGCGCCAAGATCGCACCGCCGGCGTCATCACCGAGGCTCCTCCTTAAAAGCTCCCGGGAGCAGCGCAATCGTGGATGCCGCCCGCAACATCACCTTGGACTTGAATGACGCCAGGTGTGGAGTACCCTCACCAAGACCCCCTAGTCATCCAGGCCCACATAGCACGCTGTGACGTCGGCGCGTCCTTGTCGACGGGGAAGCTCGCGAATATCTTGTTCGTAGAGGCCCTCGACCATATGGGGATCCCCGGCCGGCTAGAGCACGTGAGCTCCACTTCAAGGCTTCGGGGTCAATCAGAGGCCTTGGGGCACGTGTCCTTCCGGTCACTTTCCGTCGGGGGGCAACAAGGGTAACATCCGCATCGAGCATGTCATCTTCGGCGCCGCCGATATCTCGCATCCCTACAACGCCATACCGGGTCGGCTGCCATCAACTCTTTCGAGGCGATCCCACACTATGCGTTTTGTGTGTGAAGCTCCGGGCCGAGGGTGTTATCACCGCTTTCGCGATCGGGACCGGCGGACGGGTCGAGGTCGGCGGCCGCGCTCCACATCGCCGGTGCATGCCCTCTCCGACGCGCGGCGACGGGCCCTCCGCCGGATGGGCGCCCAAGCCTCGCCGAGGGCGAGTCAAGAGGGTGCCACTCCAGCGGAGGGGCGCTTTGTGTCCATCGGCGAGGGCTCCACCGGGTCGAACGGATCCGCTCCGAGTGCTTCGAACAACGCTGACATTTTTGCATGGTCCCCGAGGACATCAAGGCGTAGATCGGCGGTAATCCAAAGACGCTTGGCGGTCCGCCCGACGCCAAGCCGGTCAAGCAAAGGCTTCGCGTATGTCAATGGATCGGCAGCAGCGGCCAAAACAGAGGTCGCGGCTTCTTCGCGCGGGTCATCCGCGAGGTCCACCACCTGCAGTGGCTCGCCAACCCGAGCTAGTCAAAAAGCACGGCGGGGCACGGCGTATGTGCATCGACTTCACAAAGACTCAACAAGGCGTGCGGCGACAATTACCCTTGCCGCGCATCGATCACCGGTCGACGCCATCGCTGGTGCGAACTCATGAGTTTCTGGGCGCTTATTCTCGCTATCACCGGTATACATGGCGAAGACGGCGAGGAGAAGACCGTTTCATCACACCACTTGAGATGTACCGTCGCCGAATGCCCTTTGGCTTGAAGAACGCTGGCGCTACCTTCACCCGCCTCGTCGCTATTGCCCGCCGCCCACCGGGAGCAACGCCGGCTTATGTCGATGACGTGGTGGTCAAAACTCGGCACTTGCTCGCATGGCCGGACCTCCGGAGACCTTCGACAACCTCCGAAGGCGGGCATCAAACTCAACCCGACAAATGTGTCTTGAGTACAGGCGGCAAGCTCACAGGGTTTCCTCGCTCTCGGGCGGGCATCCAGCGAACCCCGACAAAGTAGACGCCATCCTCGGGTATGGAGCGCCCAAGACTACGAGGGAGGTCCAGAGGCTTGCGGGCGCATGGCGGCACTAAGCCGCTTCCTATCGAGCGGCGGAGCACGGGCTTGCCATTTTTCAAGACGCCCGCGGTGCGATGGATTTCGTTGGGACGGAGATTGCGCGAAGGCCTTCAACGAGCTCAAGGAGCACCGCCGCCTCCCACGCTGGTCGCCCCAACACCGAGGCTCCTCCGCTCTATCCGCCACGTCAGCCACCGTGGTCAGTGCCGTCCTCGTCTTAGAGGAAGGCGCCATGCAGCGGCCCGTCAACTTTGTCTCCGAAGCCCTCGAAGGCGCCAAGACAAGATACACGGAGCTTGAGAAGCTCGCCTACGCGCTGGTCATGGCCTCCAGGAAGCTTCGGCATTATTTCCTGGCCCACCCGATCACAGTGCCTTCCTCATTCCCCCTGGCAAAGATGCTGCACAATAAGGAGTCCACAGGGCGCATCGGCAAATGGGCTGCCGAGCTCGCTCCCTTCTCCTTGATGTATGCTTCGCGAACGGCAATCAAATCCCAAGTCCTTGCGGATTTTCTCGCCGAATGGACCCCGCCGGCCCAACCCGTCCAGATGCACGATGACCCCGTCTGGACGCTCGCGATCGACGACGCTTACGGCGTGGCCGGGCGCGGCGTAGGGCGGTGGTCGCCACGCCCGAGGCGGCGTTGCTATACTCGCGCGCTGGCCTTCCCGCCACCAATAACACGGCTGAATACGAGGCGCCGCTCTTGGCCGGCGGCTCAAGGCGATTAGCGCGAGACGGTGCTAGTCCGCACCGACTCACGCTTGGTGGCTGGTCATGTGGACAAGTCATATCAAGCCAAGGACCCCGAGTTGGCCAAGTACCTCGCGACGGTGAGGCGAGGAAAGACATTTTTGGGCGCCACCGTCAAGGCCATCCCCACGCGAGAACGAGCAGCCGACGCCGCTAAGGCGCCAGCCAGAATTGCCCCCGAGGCGTTTTACGAGGTACTAGCGCAGGCGGCCATCGCGCAAGACAACCGGGACGCGGCACTCGTCCACCACATTGACCGGCCAGGCGATTGGCGAGAGCCCATCTTCAATTTCTTGCAAGGCATCGCCGAGCCCGACGACCCCGCCGAGCTTCGGCGCTTGCAGCACCGCGCAAGGTCCTTCCAGGTGTTCGAAGGGATACTCTACAAGAGGGGGGTTTGCGCACCGCTCCTGCGCTGCCTCTCGACGGAGGGGGGAAAGGAGCTCCTGGCGGAGATCCACGCGGGCGTGTGCGGATCCCACCTGGCGCCGAGGTCGTTGGTCGGCAAGGCGTTCAGGCAAGGCTTCTACTGGCCAACCGCCACCACCGACGCCCAGGACCTCGTCCGTCGGTGCCAAGGGTGCCAGTGGATGGCGCGCATCATCCGCGAGCCCCGACGAGCCTCAACCCCATTCCCGGTGTGGCCAGCGCACGCTGGGCCTCGACATAGTAGGACCACTTGCACGAGCTCCGAGGGACCTCCGGTTAAGTGGTAGTCGCGGCCGAGTATTTCTCGGATGGCCGGAAGCGGTTGCCCTGGCCAAAGTAACTTCTGCGGCCATACAACGCTTCCTATGGCAAAACATCATATGTCGCTTCGACGTGCCCCGGGAGCTCACGGTTGACAATGGCGTGCAGCTCGACGCCACCCTTTTCAAAGACTGTTGTGACAGTATGGGCATCACCCTCCGATTCGCCTCGGTAGGGCATCCCCAGTCCAACGGGGCGGTCGAATGGGCAAATGGCGCCATCTCCGCCGCCATCAAAAAGCGCCTGGTCGGATTGCCGAAGGGCAAGTGGCCAGCGAGCTTCACGGCGTTACGTGGTCGCCGCTGCAACGGTAACGCGCTCGACGGATTCACGCCGTTCAGGCTCCTTTTCAGAGATGAGGCGGTGACGCCCGAGGAAATCAAGGTCGGCTCGCGGAGGGTCCTCGTCCAAGCACCCGAAGAGGAGCGCCGTGTGTCCTTGGACCTCCTCGACGGGATACGGGCAGATGCAGCCCACCATGTTGCGAAGTACGCGCGGCAGACAATACGTACTCGGGACCGCTCTATATACCCGCGGGGGTTCAAGCCTGGGGATCTCGTTCTCAGAGTAGCGCTCCAGGCGGAGACCGTTGGCAAGCTGGAGTCCAAGTGGGAAGGCCCATACATCGTGATGGAGGCATTGCCGAAGGGGGCGTACCGCCTCGCCACACTCGAGGGACAAGCCCTCCGGCACACATGGAACGCGGACAGGTTGCGGCGATACTACGCCTAGAAGCAGGGCAGCAAGCGTAGAGCCACCAGCCCTTTGTTATGCGATGCCCGCCCGCGCAAACGGGAGTTCAATAAAGGTTGCTGTTACCAAACCATCCCCTGTCCGCGCTGAGCAGAACAAAGTCTACGGACTATAAATAAGACGTAGCGTTGAGCTCAGCTTCTGCATGCGAGAGTCTACGGACTATAAATAAGACGTAGCGTTGAGCCTAGCTCCGCACGCACCAGTCCACGGACTTTAAATAAGACGTAGCGTTGAGCTCAGCTTCCGCACGCGAGAGTCTACGGACTATAAATAAGACGTAGCGTTGAGCTTAGCTCCGCACGCACCAGTCCACGGACTTTAAATAAGACGTAGCGTTGAGCCTAGCTCCGCACGCACCAGTCTACGGACTATAAATAAGACGTAGCGTTGAGCCTAGCTCCGCACGCACCAGTCTACGGACTTTAAATAAGACGTAGCGTCGAGGTCCGCCTCCGCACGCACCAGTCTACGGACTTTAAATAAGACGCAACGGGGGGACGCCCCCGCGCGTCCACGGACTTTAAATAAGATATGGCGTCGAGGTTCGCCTCCGCACGCGCCACTCCACGGAGTATAAACAAGATGCTCAGATCTTCCCTTCGCGTTCGGCGGCAGGTAACACCAAGTATGAGGTATTACTTGGTTTCGTTATAAAAGCAAAGGGGTTACATGCTTACAAGTATAAGAACCAGACATCACCCCCGACCTACTCGACCAATCGCCAACCTTGATGCGCGGCGACGAACTGTGCCGCCATCGCCGTGACGCTGAAAGACTCCTTCGAGCCATCGCAGAGGTCCTCTCCCCATGCAGCGTCTGCTGAACGGCGACCCTCGCCGCATCTTCCCGGCGCCCTGCATCCGCTGATGGAAGTTCGCAGCTAGGCCCGATGGAGCGAATGGCGTCCGACATGACCTCTCGTCGGCGGGTGGATCCAGCTTGAGGATTCGCCACCATGGGTATGTCTACACCCACGAGTGTGAAGCGAGGCGGCGGCGGCACGCACCAAGATAGCCGCAGCTCGCGAACGCTACGGCGCCACGGCGGGCAACGCCGCCTCCTCGATCAACCCGAGCGCTCCGATAGGGCCTCCGCCGTGCGTCGCGGTCCGCACTCGACGCACGATCTCTGAGGGCTTGGTTCGAGACTCCATGGCCCGCCACGCCGAACGGACGCATTTTCCAAGACGCGGCCGTTTCGGCAGCGAACTCCGCCACCGGGCGTTCTCCCTTCTAGGACGGCGACCGCTGCACGGCGGCGCGCTCCTCGGCCGCGGCGCGCACTTGGCTTCCGTGGCCTCGAGTTGTGCGGCGCCATGGCGCCCTCCAGCGCGAAGTTCTTCATCCTTCGCAGCGAGCATTGTTTGCTTCGCGGCGGCTTCGAGCCCTCCGCTCTCGAACGCGGCCTCGCCAAAGGATCGGCTGAGGGCAAGCGTCTGGCAAAAACAACAAATCAGCAGGCGTCCAGCAGTACCTTACAAGCTGAAGCGCACATATTTACCCTCATCTCGGAGGCCTGCAGCGCGAGCGCTAGGAGTTCCCCCTCGCATGACGACAACATCTCTCGGTTGAGGCCGTGGTCGGCACGCTCTGCGGCTGCGGTAAGGTCGCAAAATATCTCCGGGCGAGGGAGGAAGTCCGAGCGAGCGAGCCTCGGCCCCAACGTGCCAGGATGCACCGAGGCCACGTCCACGTCAACAGCAGCGGACACCTGCGGGGCACCCTGCGCAAGGCTTCGGACTTCGCGCATACCTCCGCTGCTCGATCCTTCGCCACGTCCGGGAGACTTCGTCTCGCCTGATGCCGGCAGAATGAGCGAGCAGATCGGAGAGAGTCTCGCGAAGTCAAGTGAAGAAAGGGACTCACGCCTACCTCCTGCGCCCCTCGTCGCGGTAGGAAGTGGCGCCGCTCGATCGCCAAGGAGGAGGCGCGCCCGCGGCCGGTGAGGAGGTCTTCGATCGCGCCGACGCCGTATCCCGAGGCAACGCCCGCAACGGCGTGTCGACCCCTCGCGGCGCGCGGGATCGAGTCCGAGGCGCTGCCGCGGCGCACGACGATTCTTCCGTGGCGACACCGGCTACGGCACCGCCGCCGCCACGGTTTCCTCTGAGGCGCCCTCTGCCGCCGCGGTGGTTTCATCGCCGAACGACGCCACCCGGGTTGGCGAGTTCCACCAACGAGCACGCAAGCGGGCTCGGGGCGTCGGCGAGAAGGTGCCGGGGATCCGAGGCGCACGCTCCTCTGGCGATATGGCTGTGCCCACCGCCGGCCGCACACCCCGCCTCACCGTGTTAGCTGCGAAGGCTGCCGGGTCGCATACGGCAGCCGGGAACGGCCCGCGTCGCAAGGATAACACCCCGTAGGGCTATCACCCTCGCGCGCTCGAGTCCCGTGGAAGCTCCCGGCATCGCGCGCTCGGGCACGATAATGCCCACGGCCTCGTATGTGCGATTTACCGCTTCTTGCTTAGCCGCCTTGATCGCGGCCTCGCGAGCTCGGTGCTCCTTAAGCGTGTACGGGCCGAGGAGCGCAGAACCGCGCACTCCGCATCTTCTAGCCGAGCCATGCGCGGAGATCACGCCGACCGGCGGAGACCAAACAGATACAATAGCACGTGTGAAACGCGCGAGTGACTTACAAGGAGCGGAGGCGGGCGGCGAGATACGGATGGGCTGAACTGTCCTCGCGGGGCCGTTCTGTCCAACATACTTCCCCCGGGAGGAGAGTGGCGTCACCCCATACATTGTGAACTCCTCGGCTAGGTCGCGCAGCTCATTCGACGGCGACACCGACAAGACTCTGTAGCTTTGGCGTGTCGTCAATCTCCGCCTTCGCACTCGGCGCATCGTTAAACGCGATCGCCCACCTCGGCATTGCATTCTGCGTTGTCGGTCACGGTGTAGTAGAACCACCGCCGAGTCCACCGACTCCCATTGCCCCGACGAGGCCGGGCGCGGGGAACAACGCTGCGCCGACGCCACGAGCACAAAGTCCACACCGCCGAAGTTGGACACCGCCCGCCAACCTTTCGGGTCGGCGGTGCGCGTCGTGTAGTGTGGCGAATAAGCTCACGCTGAGACTCCACCCCTCTGTCCGCACGCCCACGTGAAGACAGCTAGGCGGAGTATTGCGTGGGCGCCAATTGGGCTAGCTCCAACTTGTAGGCCCGCATGACTTCGCCCACGAACAACGTGGAGGGCATTCAAGGCGGCGTCGAAGAACGCGCAAAACAATCGCCTCCATTGCCCGGGCTTCGCCCGCCTCGCCCCGATGAGGTAGGCGAGCCCCATCGTGATCCACGATCTTCCTCTCATCCACGAGACGCTGCGGCATCCCTTCTGGTCATGTGGCTCTTCCCAACACACGGAACAACAACCTCCCGAGTGCTCCATGGCGTCCCACCACTTGTTGGCGCGAGCTCCCCGCGGCACCGGCTTGTACTCCTTGGAAGGATGGGACACCTCGCCTCAGCTAGGCAAGGAACCACCGCGGGGATGGTAGGTGGCGTCGTCATGGCTAGCCATCGCTCTTCGTGACCGAGGAGGAAGAAGCAAGGAAAGGAGCAATCGGCGTGACAATTAGCATCTTATAAAGTCCGCTCGCCTCTCATATGGTTCGAAGCGCAGACAGATCAAACTCGCTGCGATTCGGCTGTCCAAGATTTGGAAAGAGGAACCGCCGGGACCTAGAGGGCCGTGCTGTAGGTGATCAAGCAGACACAACGCCGCACGCCTTCAACACGCGTCCAACTTCCCTAGGGAAAAGGCGAACGGCCGCGGTCACGCAACCGCTCACATCCCACGACGCACCAGTCATGAGGCGCCATGTGTCCCACCTCCAGAATAGCAGACTGCACGACGCGATAACCTGACTTCTGCCAGGCCAGGCGTCGGCGCGATTCCAGCCGCCATTAAAAGCGCACTACTAGGCTGCAAGGTCACAACAGCTCTGAAGCGCCACAATATCGGTGCCAAGCTTCAATCTTAGCGCGGGGACGGAGCGCGCACGCGCCTACTTCGACTAGGCGCCAGCCTCCGCTGCCACCCGTCCGAAGGGTAGGGGACGGAGTGCGCGCGCGTCTACTTCGACTAGGCGCCAGCCTCCGCTGCCACCCGTTCGAAGGGTAGGGGACGGAGAGCGCGCGCGTCTACCTCGACCAGGCGCCAGCCTCCGCTGCCACCCGTTCGAAGGGTAGGGGACGGAGTGCGCGCGCGTCTACTTCGACTAGGCGCCAGCCTCCGCTGCCACCCGTTCGAAGGTAGGGGACGGAGCGCGCCGCGCGCCTACTGACTAGGCGCCACCTCGCGCCACCCGCTCGAAGGGTAGGGGCGGAGTGCGCGCGCGCTCTTTTCGACAGGCGCCACCTCCGCCGCCACCCGCTCGGCGGGCGGGACGGAGCGCGCGCCCTCGCTTCGACCAGGCACCGGCCTCGCGCCACCCGCTCGAAGGCGGGGGGACGGCGCGCCGCGCCTACTTCGACCAGGCACCGCCTCGCCGCCACCCGCTCGAAGGGCGGGGGCGGAGCGCGCGCGCCATTCGACCAGGCGCCACCTCTGCGCCACCGCTCGAAGGGTAGGGGACGGAGGGCGCGCGCTCACTTTGACTAGGCGCCGCCTCGCCGCCACCCGCTCGAAGGTAGGGGCGGAGAGCGCGCGCACTACTGCCGACCAGGTGCCACCTCTGCGCCACTCGCTCGAAGGGTAGGGGACGGAGCGCGCGCGCTATTTTCGACCAGGCGCCGGCCTCGCGCCACCCGCTCGAGGGTAGGGGCGAGCGCGCGCGCGCCTCGCCGACCAGGCGCCGCCTCGCGCCACCACCGCTCGAAGGGTAGGGGACGGAGCACGCGCGCGCTTACTTCGACCAGGCGCCGACCTCGCGCCACCCGCTCGAGGGTAGGGGACGGAGAGCGCGCGCGCCTACTTCGACTAGGTGCCAGCCTCCGCTGCCACCCGTTCGAAGGGTAGGGGACGGAGTGCGCGCGCACCTACTTTGACTAGGCGCCAGTCTCCGCTGCCACCCATTCGAAGGGTAGGGGACGGAGTGCGCGCACGCCTACTTTGACTAGGCGCCAGCCTCCGCTGCCACCCGTTCGAAGGGTAGGGGACGGAGCGCGCGCGCGTCTGCTTCAGCAAGCCACCTTCCATCCCAAACCTCGGGCTCCCCAACCACGAGCCTGGAGAAGTTCACAGGTCGCAGGGGACGGAGGGGGCCAAAGGACTCGGCGACATGGCCGGCCTGTGAAGCCCTTCACCATGAGAGGCTCTGTCGTGGGGTGGCCCCACCTAAGCCAGCAGAGCTCGTCGGGAGGTTATAAGAATCAGAGTAACATGTGCAATGACATAAGTGCCCCCAATGAGGAGATATGGGTGTAAGGGCATAATTGTAAAAGCATACTTCATGTGAATATATATATACAGGATGAGGGGGAGGGTAAAAGGGGAACACTCCCACCTCTCCACTACCATCTCTCTGTTTGGTCTGTAACCACAACACCTGCTATAACTAAAAGCCATAGGGCTTGTTTGTTTAGGCTTAGGCTTTTTGGCTTATACCTTAAAGCCAGCTTTTTGGCTTAAGCAGCTTAAAAGCAAACTGCTTTTAAGCCAAGTTAGGCTATTTGGTATCCTGGCTTTTTGATGGATTGAATGGTGTAGCTTATTACCAGAAAGTCTAAAATACCCTTATTACCATTCCGACTACTATGTGGATCCATGTGCAAATTCATCTGGAAAAAATTGAAGCTCTCAACACGATTTTCATGATCTTTCTGCGCTACTGCTGAGACACATATCCAAATCCAACCAGACACATTATCAAGGAATATGAGTTGCATATAAAGATATATGTTGCAATATAAATATGAGTTATCCTACTATCTATGATCTTACAGACATCAAGGAATCTACAAGTGCTGTAAGCACCTTCTCATTCCTTTCAATCCTCTTCCTGTTGACATAAGTTCCAACCCACCCAGCCAACTCCATGTCGCCAATCTGCAATGCAACAGAAATAACCCCACCATGGTGGTCATCGAGCTCAATCCCAGAGCCTCCATTTCCTAAACAACACAAGTGACGCCTTTGGCGCCCACTCTGTGCATACCCATTAATCATCGCCCACGCCACAAGATTCTTTGCTTGGCATTTTATCAAATAGCTCTCGCGCCTCGCATCGACCCACACTTACGGTACCCTACAATCGCATCGACCACGAGGTCGAGTCACGGTAGGCATTTCATCGAACACGCGCGGGCGGAAGTGACGTCGCCGGCATTGACGTGACGACCACCATGGCGTTCGGGAGACCGGGTTACGGAGGGCATGGAGGCGAAGAGGACTCGGCGCGCACCGAGGCGAGGCGGCGTGTGCGCAGGGAGCGAGTTGAACGAGACTGCGTCGGGGACCGGATGTCGGCAAGCGCGGCGTGGCGGCGGAAGGTCGTTGCACTTGGCGAGGTCGACGCAGCGTGTTGGCGATGGGGAGGCGGGCGGGAAGAGCGCGAGGCGAGAGCGAGGGCGTGGAAGGAAGCGCCAAGCGGGAGGAGGCGGCGCGACGCCGCAGCGTTGGCGCGAAGGGAGGGAGAAGTGGTCGGGGAGACGGCAGCGCGGCATGAGGAGGAGCGAGCGAGCGCGCGGCGTGGGCGCGGCTTGAGAGGCGGCGAGGCGCGGTTGAGGAGCGAGCGGAGGACGGTGGGAGGGATATCGGGAGGATTTGGGGGAAACGAAAGAACCCGAAGCGGCGCAAACGAAGGGATGAGAGGATTATATACCAATGACATTTTGTGCGTAAATATTTTGAACTTCAGTGGCAAAGCATTATTTCTATTCCGCAAAAGCCAAAAAAGCTCTTTAAAACTGGCTTTTGGCTTTTAGTTATAACAGGCTTTTGGCTTTTTCAAAAGCCTAGTTGAAAAGCCTTCTATTTGTTTAGGCTTAAGTTTTTTTTGCTTTTAAGCCAAAAGAAAAGCCAAAATAAACAGGCCCATAAACCAGTCCTGGGACGCTTTTTGGCTTTTGTGGAATAAAAATAACTCTTTTCCACTCCACTTCACCAAAATTACCCACGAAATATCATTGTATATATATATATATATATATATATATATATATATATATATATATATATATATATATATATATATATATATATATATATTCACAATCCTTCATTTTTCCCCCGCTCAGGACATCACCCCCTCCTGAATCGAATTGCCTCCAAGGCGATTAGGTTTCACAAGGACCAGCAGCGCCGGCGACCCCGCTAACCTATCACGACCCCGCTGGTGACCCCACAGGCCTCCTCCCTATCCCCAACACCACATCCTCCTGTCAGCTGACACCGTCAATGCCGTAGGCCTCCTCCCTGTGCCCAGTGGCACCGGCGTCGTAGGCTTTGTGACAACCCTCAAAATCACTTAACCAAAATCACGCATTTAAGAAGTAAATATTACATCAACATGAAAATTAAAATTTAATCATACTATACCAGAAATTAAAATGAATAAACGTCATTATACAAAAGTTCGATTACATAAATTTAATTACAAGAATAAACATTGAATACATTTAATTAAAATGCTATAAGTCTAAAGTTAAAAATTCAATTTCATGTTACAATGAGGAAAATATCACAAGAATATTGCACAACTAAATGAACTCATCTCAACATGAATTCCAATCAATGCCGGTCAAGCAAATTGTTAACAATCCATATTACATCAATATAACAATCCAAATTTACATCTTTTACAATTCTTGATCTCCAACAATTATAATTCAAATTACCGCAACTACGTTCAAAATTTCATCAAAACTACAGTTCCTAATCTCAATTAAAATAATCATCTCTAGAATGAAAATAATTGCAATTTCAATTACATAAATATATGCTAAACAGGAGTAACTGACATTATTTCAATTGCAAAGAATACCAATACTAGAAGACCAAAAAAAGACTGAGCAAAATAAATAAATGAAAATCAAATTACCATCAGAATCCTAGTTTAGTTATCAAAATGGGCATTTCGCTCATTGAGATACCAACCGTCTAGGGCCAGATAGCACCTCTCTTAGCCGTAAGATTTCATCATACGGCGGTAAATTCCATCCTTATATGTACCTTTTTACCATTTTACCTTACCTTCAAGATGAGTCAACATGTAGCCACACATGCATAAGACACGTCCAGATGAGTCAACATGCAGCCACCATGCACAGAGAAACGTCCTAGCCATGAGTCAAGCCACCAACAAAGCCAAAAAACCAACAGAGAAGCCAGGCAAAGGCACAACTAACCAGAGGAGAGAGCTAGCATTTTCTATCCTCTTAAGCAACCAACCAGAGAAGGCATCCACTCATTCCCATTTCCTTCTCTCTATCCAAACCAAAGCCAAGCAAATCCACAGAGCCAACCGAAGCAACCACAAGACAAAGGCAAAGAGGAAGCTGAATTCACCACAGAGAGGGAGTAGAGGAGGGAAGCTAGGAGGAGGATGAGTCCAAGGGAGTTTGGGAAGACTGAAGGAGCGAGGACCGCAACGACGATGGCCTAGGGCCTCCAATGACCACAAGAACCACACCAAGCCAACCAAGAACATGTGGAGGGCATCATTGCCACCACTAACCTTATAGTCGCATTTCCATTTTCAACTTGACCAAGTTAAGTAGGTCAACTCCACTCATCCATTTTTTGTCCACGGCACAACACAAGCATAGCACAACCCCAAACACCTATAGCCAAGTATAGTAGCACAGTAAGTAGTAGTAGAAGAAGAGTATACCATGGGTGAAAACATAGTGGTGATGGCATGCCACTGTCGGCCAAGCCACGTGCACCCCACGACCACCGCACTTCCCGGTGTGCGAGAAGCCTCAAGCCCCACCATAGTAAGACGAAGTAGCAACGCCATCACCACCCTCGCCCATTCATGAACAAATATCAACTCAAACCCAAGCTAAAGCAATAAATAAATCATGAACAAAAATTAACAGAAGGGGGGGTGGAATCAATCAGTCGTAGAGGGAGAGTTGAGTAGGGGAGGTCGGTAGTCGAGCGGTGCTGAAGACCGACACTGAGCTCAGGCAGAGGGTTGCACCGAGCAGTTAGTGAAAGTCGGTGTCGAGCGGTGCCAGAGGGGTCGAAGGCCAAGCCAACGGTGAGGGTCATTGCAGGAGGGAGCTAGCTGGGCTCAGCAATTGGCCAGGAGGTGAGCTGGGGGAAGGTGAGTAGAGGGGTGACATAGAGAGGCCAAGCAGTGCTAAAGGTACTAAAAGAAGGAGTCGCAGAGGAGGCCAAGCTGATAGGGAGGCGATGTATGATGGACCATGTGAGTTGGTCTAGGTTAAGATTGTGATGAACTATTGTAATATTTGTGGAGTGATCAATTGGCTTTGCAAAGATTGCTCTATGTTAGGATTGGTTGGGCAAAAATTGAGGTTTTGGAATTTGAGTCATGGATTTGTGTAGGTTGACCTGAGTCGTTGGATTAAGGTTGCATGATGCATGTCTTGGCTAATATAGATCAAGTTGTGAAGAACTTGTGTCTGAAAATGAATTCTTTGTCTTTGGATGTGCAGGATTGCTTGGAGTCAACTATGGCCAACGGCGGTGATCGGGGCTAGGCTCATGGAGGACTTGAGGCCCAGAACGATCAAGGATACCAGGTGAGAAGGTGAGCTCAAGCTTGGTATGAGAAAGTCAGGAATGTTGAAGGCAAGTTCAAACAGCGGGACGACACAGGTGGCTTGCATGGGCCAAGTGAGCTGTGGTTCGGTGGAATCGAGACAGAAGAGACTTGGCGATACATGGCAAGCTAATAGCGTACCTACACGTGGCAAGCATGATGATTGCTTGGAAAACAAGGTGATGACTGTGCCAACAAGGGGTATTTTGGTACTTTGACCAAAATACCAAAAACTATTTTAGATCAAAACCGCGAGTTAGGTCAAGATGGAGCTAGTTTGATCAAGGCGGATCAAGAGTAAGGATTTAGCAGATGCACACTTATGCACTTTGAAAAGCGTGCATAAGTTGACTTGAGTGAGTGAAACCCATGTGTGTGGGGTTAATAGGTTTCTCCCATTGTAATAGTGGATAGGATCCATTTTGGGGAGTAGATGGCTGGTTGCTCATCTATAAAAGGGGTGGGGATGGAGACATGTTGGGTTAACCATCCCACCCCTCTCATTTGCTTTCTTGTTTAGGGTTAGTGTTTTGAGAGTGGAGCACATGGTGTGCCCTTTGTCCTCCAAGATGGAGTAGCTGTAAACTCAACCCTCTCAAGTAAGCAATATATTAATCTTTGCATACTTTCATGGATCCATCTTAATTTGGCTATTTTGTTCTTGATTTGCTCTTGGTTTGCCCTCAAAGTTTGATTAAGGAAGAAGAACATCGACCTTATGATCGAGCTTTTGAAGGCAAATTCTGTAACGATAAGTTGCAAGATAAAATAAATAGTAAGTTATGAATTTACAATTACTTATTCATATGTCTTTCTTGTCTTTCTCTAACACTGTTCTTTTTATAGATAAAGAGGTTGAAATTGGTAAGCTTCGCAGTCAGGTCAATGAAAAGATCAAAGTGATCGGTGAGCTTACTCGTATCGAACAAGAGAAAAGCTAGAGGATCAGGTTGCTGGAAAACCAGTATAAAGATGAAGTCGAGAAACTCGAGTCTCGACTAGCAGGTAAGGAAATCTTTACCTTCGACTAGTTCTTACTAACTAGTCTTTTATGAAGTCTTTTTCTGACTAAGTTTGACTCTACTTTACAGAGGCTGTTGTCAAAATAAAGCAACTCATAGAGACTTCGACTCATAGTTAGGAGGAGATGCAGTCGATGAAGAGCATTCTTCAGAAGAACATCTCTCTTCTAAATGATATACTCAGAGGGCTTGGTGTTGAGAAGATCAATCCTTCTGAGGACACCATGACCACTCACACGAGTATGATTGGACGATAAGTCAAAGCTTTAGGGAAGCTCTTAACCACTCTAAAGACCAATCAAACTGACTCGATTTTATGCCTTGGCAAAACTTAAGGCATGTGACCAAGGCCTCAACCTCCAACCGATCGATTATGACTTTGATTGCTTTGAAGTAGAGGTAGCATGTCTGATCGAAGAACTGGAGCTAGCTAGTCAAAAGATTGTGGAGGAGATGCAAATTGGTTCGTCTTCATTAGAGTAATTTGTAATGTGGAACTTTGAAAACACAAACCTTTTGTTAAACAATCGTCTTCCTTTTCCTGCAATTCATCTTGTTGAGTAGTTAATAAAAAAATGAAAAAAGTTAAATTATGACTAAAAATTAAGTTATATTGATAACTCTATCCTAGCCCCCAACTATTTACGTAGTTTTTACAGATAAACTAAGCGAATAGTACAGAATAGGGTATGTAGAGATCAAAGCAGTTCATATAACTATCGTTGTCGACTTCAATTGTCATGTTTTGGTAGTAAAAGTTAGGAATGAATCGACACTAGGAAGTTCCTTCTAGTGGGCAAGACCACATGATGAAAGAAGAGGCTTCGACTAGGTAATGTTACCTTTCTTCGATCAGGTTTAATTAAATCGAAAGCATAAACGAGAATAGGATAAACACTTAGAGATCTTATTTAAATTCATTCAACTTTTCTTGGTTAACTCAATTGTTGTTTACCGATAGCAAAAGTTGAAAATGATGCGACACTAGGATGCTCCTTCTAGTAGGCTGGACCACGTGCAAAGAGGAGAGACTTTGACTAGATAATGTTTCTTTCTTCGATCAGGTTGAATATATTGAATGTACCAGAGGTGGACCTTACAATCATAGTATTTATGCATGGCTTATTCGTAGACCGCTGAATGGAATAAAGCTTGACTCCTCTTCTCTTCAAGTAGGTAATGTCATCTGCTTGAAGTTGCTCTTGGTTAGATTGTCAAAGCTCTCGACCCTTGTCGATTGAATCCTTAGTTCTAGAGAAAGCATGACTAGCCCCAAAAACTAGGAATAAATGGGTTTACCTATTTCCTGACTAGGAGTTGTGCAAATTAACCATAATACCAAAGGTAATTCTTGTACCTAACCCCCTGAGCGCTTTATGAGCTGGTCGAAGACTCGAGTTTTAATCGCTTGCATTATTTGGCCATTCACTCTTTTGACTGCCCCATTGCTTTGAGGATGGGTGACAAAACCAAAACATAACTGGTACCTAATTCCTTGCAAAATTCTTAAAAATTTTCACTTGAGAATTGCTTACCGTTATCTATAATTATTTAACTTGGTACCCCAAATTGAGTAATCACACTCATCATCATGAACCTTTTAGCAGCTTCCATTGTTATCCCAGTGACATGTTCGGCTTCAATCCATTTTGTGAACGTATCAATAGCTACAGAAAGGAATTCGAAGTTTCCTGGTGCCTTTGGGAACGGTCCTAGGATGCCAAGATCCCAGGTCGGAAAAGGCCAAGATAAAGGTATAGTCTGTAGAGTCTGAGCTGGTTGGTGTATTTGCCTGCTATGAAATTGGCATTCTACACACTTCTTAACCAACTCTTAGGCATCATTAAGGGCTGTTGGCCAGTAAAAACTTGTCGAAAGGCTTTTCCGACCAGCGTTCTGTAAGAAGCGTGTGCTCTACAGATGCCCCCATGTATGTCGTGAAGGAGTTGCAATCCTTCTTTTTGTGATATGCATCATATGAGAACCCCTTGAGCAATTCATTTATAGAGTACTCTATCGACCAAAATATAGATTTTGGCCTTACAGGATAAACGATCTGCTTCGATATTGTCGTTGGGCACTAAACCCTTCTAAAGATACTCATAGATGGGCTCCATCCAGGTATCTTCGTACTCGAGAGAGGCTATATCATTTGGAGTTGTTTCTGGTATTTCGATCAGAGATGGCTTCTGGAGTTGTTCCAAGGAGACTCCTGTTGGTACTTGTGTCTGGGAAGAAGCAATTCGAGGAAACTGGTAGGCGAGAAAATTATCATTTCGAGGGATATATTGTATCTAGAAACCAAAAATGCTTCTCAAACTTTCTGACTTCTGACAAGTACTAAGATATAGTCGAATTAGAGCATTGGTACTCTTTTCCGACCTGATTCACGACTAGTTGAGAGTCTCCTCTCACGAGTAGTCGACGGATCCTGAGTGCTTTTGCGGCTCATATGCTAGCCAACAAACCTTCATATTTGGCCACATTATTAGTGGCTGAAAAGTTTAATTGAATGGTACACTTTAAGGTCTCTTCTGTGGGAGATTCCAGGACCACCCTAGCTCTCAAGCCACTAAGCGTAAGTGACTCGTTAAAGTAAATCATCCATTGATCATGGGAAGTGTACTAGGGATCCTGAACACGTTCACGATTTATCCATTTAGCGACAAAGTTTGCCAAGATTTGGGATTTAATGGTCATTTGGGACATAAAATAGAGATTGAACTCCCCCAGTTCTACCGACCATTTTGCCATGTGTCCCACTGCTTCCCTATTCTAGAGGACCTCTCCTAAGGGAAACTCAGACGACACAACAATTCTGTGCACCTAAAAATAATGCCTCAGTTTTCTCGAAGACATGAGGAGGGCATATAAAAGTTTTTGAACCTGAGGGTAGTGCTCCTTAGGCTCATGTAAAATGTCGCTTACGTAGTGAACTGGTTGTTGGACGTTTTCATGCTCTGCGACCAGTATTGCGCTTATTGCCTATGGCATGACAGTTAGATACATTAAAAGCATCTCTTCTGGTTTCAAAGAAACCAGAACAGGAGCATTCGAAGGCATCGTTAGCCTCTTTCGACCACTCGAACCCCTCGTGCTTCCTTAGAAGTTTGAAGAGAGGAAGTCCTTTTTCCCCCAGTCATGTGATGAAACGACTTAAAGCCGCCGTGCACCCTGTAAAATTCTGGACTTCTTTCTTAGTGGTCGGAGGGTGCATTTGCTCAATGATCTTTACCTTTTAGGATTTGCTTCGATAGCTCTTGCAGAAACAAGGAATCCAAGCAATTTTCTAAAGAAACTCCGAACACACATTTCTTAGAATTGAGTTTCATGTAGTGTTTTCTGAGGATGTCGAAAATTTCTTGCAAGTCTGAAATGTGATTAAGTCCTTTAATGCTCTTTACAACAAGATCATCAACATAGACTTCCAAATTTCGGCCTAGTTGAAGGAAAAAAAGTTAATTGCATCAAACGTTGAAAAGTCAGACCAACATTTTTTTAAACCAAATGGTATTTTGACATAGCAAAGTGGTCTTCTCTTCATCTTCTAGAGATATACTAATCTAATGATAACCAGAGTATGCATATAGAAAACTTAATATTTCACAACCAGAAGTAGAGTCAACCAATTGATTGATATAGGAAAGAGGGAAATCATTTTTGGACAAGCTTTATTAATATCAGTATAGTCATACACATACACCACTCATCATTGGACTTCTTAACCATTACAGGGTTAGCCAACCACTCTGAGTGATTATCCTCTTTTATTAAGCTTACTTTTAGTAGTTTGTCTAATTCAGACCTAATAGCCTCCTGTTGATCAGGTGCAAATATCCGTAAATTTTATTTTACAGGTTTCTTGTTAGGCTGTAGAGCTAGCCTATACTTAATCACCTTCATGGGGACCCCAGGCATGTCGGATGGTTGCAACATGAATATATCTGCGTTTGCCTGGAGGAAGGTGATGAGGGCTCTTCTCCGACCGGGGTTATGATTTGGAGAATGATGTGACCTGTCATCATGTTGATTTCCACGAGATGAGTTTTATGAATGACTAGACACAGTTGCACCTACTCAGTTCCCAGAGTTTTGTTGACGAGGTTGCTCGAGTCTAGCCATCATGCTTCGGAGTCTTTGCGCGATCCCTTCAGTGAACTGGTCATAGCTCGGTGCTCGAGCAAACTCTTGATTTGGATTTTTAAGCAAGTTATTTATGCGTTGAAGCTCTCGAGCTTCCTCAGATTGGTACTGGACGTGCCTAGGCAAAAACCCCTGGGTAGCTAATCTTCTCCTTCGTATGGTTTCAGGATCCTCCTTGTCTGAGGCTGGTTGAAGCCACCTTAAAGGAGAGCAATTATTTCGAGGATTTCTCACACGCTCATCAGAGTACTCACCTGGCTCATCATTGGAGGTCTCCTCGCCATTACCACAAGTGGTCGTAGTGTGTGAGCGGTGAAGAGCGCTGCCAGGCCTTCCTCTGAGAGTGATTAATATTTGAGGGGAGGGTGAAGACCTCTCGAACATGATCTCCACTCACGTCAGATGCCTCTTGGCTTGAGGAGTCATCAAAGGACAGAGCCTCATGGCATGAAATAGGCCTCTCCAGAAAGGAGAATTCTGGGTTATAACCGTCTCTGACCGGAGTTGAACATTGCGAGAGTATGGACGGACTTGCAGGGAGCCCACTCACATTCTTTTGCGGGGATAATTGAAGGGTCACGACCAACAAATGTTGATGGATTCCCAGAATAACAGATTCCAGGGCTTGCTGACCCATATCGAGCGGTAGGTGAGGTATTGAACACTTGGAGGTGAATCCCTCCTCATGTTGCGGACCCGCCTTGGTATAATCCTATTTGTGGTCGGATTGACCCTTGCCCTTTGGATAAACTGGTTCCTCTATTGAGCGTAATGTTGTGGGGGATAAAGATCCCTTCTCAACCTTATCCGTAGTGCAATCTCCGGGATCTCATGATGGATCTCCAGAGACAGCCTCACCATCGGATAAAAGCATGGTCTGCTCGTTGTCGTAGCAGGCATCCATGTTGAGATCTGCTTAGTTAGCCAGGTCGAACCAGTTCTTCTCATTCCACTCTCCTTGCATGAGGACATCAAAAAGAAGAGAATTTACCGACTAGGAATTACTAGAGTTTTGCGAAGATGTTCCCCACAGACGACACCAACTATCGGTGTTTTAGTATCGATCTTACATATGATTTGTTTGGGTTCGGAGGAACTCTTGAAGATCTAGCTATGATTACATAGAGAAAAGACACATGTGATTTTTATACAGGTTTAAGCTTTCTCCTAGAAGAATAACAACCCTACTCCTGTGTGGCTATTGCTCAATGAACTGATTACAATAAAGAAAGTAATGCGAAAAGCCTAACTCTACTTCTATTCTCTCTTGGGCTCTAGTTCTATTCTCTCTTGGATCTGTCTCGATTCCTCCTTCCTCCCTGACGTCCACCTTTATATAGCTTACAAGGCAGCAGCCAAGAAACGCTTTAACGTTTCAAAAGATAACTGCCCGACGGGAGTTATTAGAGACATGGTATCTCACTCATCATGCGGCGGTTTCTGTTAGGGAGAAGTTATGTATACTTATTCCAGAGAATAATAGGTTGTCGTAGATAGGTCGATCAAAGTTTTGGCTTAGCCTTAGAAGGATCTACGACCATAAGATGGTCATAAGACAATTTATGACTGTCATAGTCATAGAAAAACATACGACTATGAGGTGGTTATAGGAATGATTTACGACCAAGGAGTGGTTGTCGTAGAAGAGCTTACGACTAAAGGGTAATCGTAGAAGAGCTTACAATTATCTTGTGAAATCTCTCCCTTATAGATAAGAGACACAATTGAGGAGTATAATGATATAACAATATCATTTATAGATAAATAATAATTTAGGAATTATTATATCCTTATCCAAACCCGTATCCAGTGCTTCCCCTTTAGGTGCATCCCACGTTGAAAGTTACGTTGAAACGCCAGAGTTCACTTCATGTTTTTTAGCAAGCTGCAATTGTAACAATGAGTGCCGCATCATTTAAACCACCCACCAATTTAACACTTCTAGGACCGTTCGGAACATAAGAACTTTACAAGAGACAATTTAATTCTTATAAAAATTAGAATAAAATCCCCATGTTCCCACCGCGCGTGGCCTTAGCAGTGGAATTCTAACAGTGGTGGTATGATATATTAATTAGATAAAAGCACATTTGTACAAGTACATTACACTTTGCAGTAGGTAAATTGTACCCAGTTCACAAAAAACTGCTTAGGAAATGCTTTTACATAACACCAAGTATGTTGCATGTTTGTTGCAAAAAAAAAAAGAAATAGATTTGGACTCAATATGTCAATGATACCATAAAAAAACTTCACCTCACGCTAACATGTAGCTAGGACCCACTGTCAGGATCCTGTTGATTAGGACTAACGGGGTAAGTAGGAACCTAGTTTTTTTCCACGACAAACATGCCATATATATATATATATATATATATATATATATATATATATATATATATATATATATATATATATATATATATATATATATATATATATATATATATATATATATATATATATATATATATATATATATATATATATATATATATATCTGGTATTAGTATGTCCGGTACACGGTGTTTCTTGAAACTTGAACAAATTACCTGATACAAAATATAATTTATTTTTTCTTTTGACGGGCTAGGTTGGCTGTTACGGATGCGAATCAAGCATTATTTCCATGCAATTAATAATAAAGTCCATCGACCACTGTGTGACGCAAAACTTAATCGTCGAAAGGCTCTTCTAATTAAGACCAACTAAGCAAATTAGTCCCCGCCAGTGGATACAGCCAACTTCCAGCTCATACCTCATCATCTAATACTGTGCATGCCACTCGATTTCACGTATGCGCTTTAGAAGCACAGAAAAGAATAGGTGGGCTTTTTTTATGACTTATGGTTTATGATTTAAATATTTGAAATTTGGCTGATACAATTAAACTTAGTATAATTTTTTACTATAATCTTTTTATTAACTTCGTTTTTAAAAACACATTATTTAAAAACTAGCTAATATAGATAATATAAATATAAACCGATTGAAAGTCGAAAAGAACTTAGCCATACGATTTCCTTAGCTTTGGCGCATGCATCACCGCGAGTTCTTGAAGAGCAACTTAATTACTAGAAGTCGATCTAAAATTAGCTGGTTCTAATTACTAGAAGTCGATCTAAAACTAGCTGGTTAGCTACAACCATGTATAGGGCTATGAAACATAAACTTTGGTACAAAGGAACATACAAAAATATTCTTTATGACATAAATTCATACGTGGCGCATCATCGTACATATATGGAGAATAACAAATCTCGCTTTAATTAACACCAGATATTTATCATCAAATTAACCACTCACACAATCACCAAAAACCTCATCTGAAAAGAGAGAAACATACATCATATCACCGGTTGCAGCCTCCCAAAAGTTTGGGAGAAAAGGGGAAGATGATAAGAGAAACAAAATGAAAACACCTCAAGAAATTAAAACAACTCTAGATCGATCGATCAACGATCGTCACATGTACATAAAACATACAAAGAACATAATTCGCCCACAAAAACCTTAAGTAAGGAGAGACAAAAACAAAACAAAACTACGTACTGCCTTCTAGAACATACACTATTATATGGCAGTATAGGTGGATTTTTTTGGTTAGGAGTTATAACTTCTGAATTATGATTATTCGTAAGAGGGTATGAAGAAAGACATTTGGATATGATTTGATCTTGTACACTTTACCTTAAAAAAGACACACAATTAAGCTAGTCGATCAACCATAATCGGTGAATATATACCATCCGTTTACAAAACATAGCACGATCGATCTACGCATGGCATGTATACATACGTATACGTACGTATGTACAACAAACGCACGCACACATTTACGTGTAGACGCATGTGGCTAGCTAGAGGAGGAGTCACCGTCGTCGCCATGGGCGCCATGGCCGTGGGGCACGCAGAGATTGGAGAGTGCCCTCAGGAGCTCCACCCTCGCCCGGAGCTGAACGATGTAGTCGGCGGTGCGGCGGAGCAGCCGGTCGGCCGGCATCGCCGCCCCGCCGGGCACCAGCCGCCGCAGCTCCCGCACCTTCCGCCCCACCGCCACCGCCCGCCGCCTCCGCCGGCTACGGCTCGAGCACGGCGACCTCCTGCTCATCGTCTCCATGAAACAGATCGACGTGTGTAGCGTAGGTCTCTCGTGCGCTTTGCGTTTACGTGAGGAGGAGAAGAGAGCGCTGAGCTGCTGGAATAAATAGGGGCGCGCGGGGGCGTTGTTATGAGTGGAAATTTTAGCGAGGGGCTGGGTGTAAAAGTGTCACTGAGCTGTGGATTGTCGCGTAGTGTGGGCCCCGCGCGTGGACGCCACGTCTTGTCCTGCACACGTGTCTGACAGCTCTCCGATGAGGACCAGGGGGATTTAGCGCTCTCATGCACGCGCCTTTCATTGCTCGTTTTTCATTTGCGTTACGTGGTACATGGGATGGGAATCACGCCATAGGTCAGACGAGAATAATGGTTATGACTTTAATAGATTTTTAATCCTTAAATGTAAAAGGATGGTCTAAATCAAATGCTTCAGCCGACAGAGGCGGAGTCAGAATTTTTCTGGAGTCCGAACACACCATCCATGCCCATGCGACGCTCGACTCTCCACCCACGCAACACCTAGCCCTCTGGCTCATGTTACGCCTGGCTTTCCGCCCACATAAAGATTCATCAGCATCATGTTAACTCGAACGCCTTCCCTTAAGTCACTGTCAATAAACAGAATTTGTCTGGTAAAGCTAAAAAGGTTAATTACATTAGACATAATGGAAACTCAGGTTAAAACTGTAGCACAATGGAATATATATATATATATACTCACACATCGACTAGGTGTGTTTTGAATCGGCTTGTGGTTTATGGTTTCGTACTTTGCTACAGTAATTAGCTTTCAAACCGTGTATCTTTTTAAAGCATAGTCTACAAGTCGATTGTAGTAGATATTATACTGACTTCAGCTATACCAGTTAAAATTATATATGACTGTCTCCTTCTTTATAATCTCTCTTATAAATAATCAAAATTTAAAAAATTAAACTAAAATATATAAGCTATAGCAAAAACACCCACCATCCACAACATAGGCAGGTGTTATAGGTAAGGTACTAGAGTGGGCGTGTCAGTTTTGCCACTTTTGAGGAGAACCAACTTTGAAGAAAATTCTGCGAGAGAGAGAGAGAGAGAGAGCAACAAATGGGCCACATACCTCTCTGTGCACAGTGAATCGCTATAGCCTCACATGCGCGACGATTGCGACATCAACAAAACGTCCATTCTAACAGAGTGGAAAAATGCTTCACTCACCCTTTTCGCCCCCTCCAAAATATTTTGCCAGCATGTGTTAATTGAAAGCGGAGGTTTAAAAGATGTTTTGAACTAATTAATATATACTCTAGTCATATAATTATTAAATCATGATTTTCACTCAGATAAAGTCCTTACCGTTCCAAGATAGCTGCTCACAATGGTAACTATTTCAAATATTTGTCTATCAAATTTATTCCATTAAATATAAAAAGAGAGACGAAAAATTATTACAACAGGGTAATCTTCTTAAGAACAAATATAATTGCATCGTTGCCGTATTGTTTTGGCTTTAGCTAATTGTGCCATGTTGCTCTACTATCGTCCAGGCAAGTTGTTACCACACATGTGCAAAATTTAGAAAAACGATTATTATATGCGATTGCCTCCCTTTAATGCCCTCGCGTAAGGCCGTTATCACACCAGCTGCAACCCTCTAAGCAAGTCGCATCAACATATTAGAACGGCACGTACCGCCAAAGCAAAAGTCATATACAATTGCCGAGAACGTGGCTACACGTGTATAGTGCTGGTGCACTAATACGCTACCGGTGCAATAGACGACGGGCCTCTTTTATCTGTGAGATGGTAGGAAGGGGGACCATGGGGGCACTCGGGGTGTGCATGTAACATGGCTGCATGCATCCACGTACTCAAGTTCCCTTCTCATTGGGGTGGATGGATGGGTACTGATGAGCGAGAAATGAGAGCGTTGTTCGGTCGCACGCACGTACGCCCACGAGGTGGGTTTGATGGGGTTGGCCCTTTGCCTCCGCCGTTGTGGTTGGTAACGGGACGGTGCACATGCATGCACATGATGCTACTCTCCTCAGCAATCTAGCCTTGCGTATGAGCAATTTATGGATTCTTTTCGACTGTAGTTGGTGATCTATGGCTATTGTTAGTATTTTTTGACTATAATATGAATATTTATATGAATAAATTAAATATAGATAAGTCACTTTAAAAATATTATCCTAACATATATGCCTTTGAGGGAGCATAGAGTCTAGGTAATCTTAGCTTGACAATTAGAGCTAGGGAGAACATATAGTGTTGCGATTCGTAGTCATATGCTATACGGCAACATATTCTCATTTGCGTGTCCTACGTCGATCATACCGAGATGTAGACTTGATCTGAGACGGACCGGACCTATGGCTAGCCAGCTAACGTTACTCTTGATTAGGAGGAAAGGGAGAGGCCGGCGGCTACAGCTGAGTCCATCTCCCTAGGGTATATCACAGCTCAGCTGTAGGGCCCTTTCGTGCCCTTTACCTCCTGTAACGGGCCAACGGCACGGCCGTGCTAGCTAGCTAGTGTGCTACCATACCATACACTGGCCGGCCTAGCTATCTTGGAGCTTGCTAAGCTTACAACACCTGAGCCTGTGGCTGTCCTGAGCCCCCTCTCCACGAGTGTAGACATGGGTCATTCATATAATCGAATACGAGGAATGTTAAGGGGATTGTACCATTTTGTATAAGGTTGTTGTGTTTCAGAACGTACCCTAAATTAACGTAGGCTCGTAATCTATATACTATATGGTGTAGGAGATTAACCATGCACCAGACCTATATATACTCGCCCGTCGATCGCACTCCGTTGTGTCTAGAGGTGTCAATCAGATCTGGATTATCCGTATTATTTGGCATCTATATCCGAACTATTCGATTCGTACTCGATACATTGAGACTCAAATAATGTTAATCATATCTTTATTATTCGTTTTATCCGACATTCGTATCTAAACTATTCAATTCGTATTTGATCCGTTGACACTCCATTTACGCCACCGCCACTCCATCCACACCAGTCGATCGCATGCCCTCATGTGATCGATGGAAGCACCTATGTGCGGCAACAGCCCAGCGGGCAAGCTCAGAAAAGCGACCAGCTGGGGACTGTTCGCTGATGTTGGCCGCCATGTGCCATATCTTTATGTTCTTAAAAGTCGTTGTTTGTTGCGATTTAAGCAAAACCGATCATCGCTAACCAAAAAGAAAAAATCCCATCAACACACACATATATACAGATCGCAATTTGTTCTCTCTCGCGTGCATGTGTGCCCATCTCCAGCTCACAGGAGCGAGATGCGGACAAGCTAAGCTCGCATAATTGATCGGTATGATCAGCTATGTAGGTTGGTCGGCCATGCATGTATTTGGCCTCTGCGTGTTGACGACGGGCGGCGAACTTGATTGCCTGCCAGTGTACATGGGTCGCCGCCGTCTGGTTTGGCTTGATATGCATGCATGAAATCATACGAGATTTGTACGTACGGGCGCGCGGATGGATAACAGCCGTCCAGGGCCATGCTAGTGAACAGTGCCGACGTGTTCTGGACCACACGATCGAGCTTAGCTAGGCCGGCGCCAGCGCATGCATGTAATTGCATGATCAATATGCCTACTGGGTGCTATCTAGCTCAGCTTAATTTGTACTATCTGTACACTCGGCTAGCTAGCTATAGCCGATCGAGCATGGCAGTCGATCCCTGCATTGAAATGCCAGGTTTCATGTCCTGAAACCTACAAGACACCCTTGAAAAACTTGTTTGAAATTGCCTGCATTTGGGAACCTAAAGCTATCTGAAATTTAATTCGTGTGAAATTAACTTGAACCTGAGCCCCACAACCGGCAACTATCTATTTCATTGTAAAGCCAAGTAACAGCCTGATTCTACGACCATCAACTACGTACTCCTCATGCACTCAGCTGTAAGATTTGAGTTTGAAGACACTGAAGCATTTAAGTGTGACGGGGACGGACAATCTTCTCGTCCTTGTATTTGCACAAAGCAGACCCGCCGATGGACAGACGCTGCACATCATCAGTACATGTACTAGGTTAGCAGGCTAGCTACAACAGACTCCAGCTGTACGTCACTACTCGCAGAGCACACTACAGGACGTAGCTTCACATGTACAGTAGTGCTCATGAGAAGCTTTTAGTTTTTGGCCTTTTTTTACGCTGTTTGGTATTGTCTGAGGTTTTTTTAGCTGTAGCTGTTGAAAGCTTTTTTGATATAATTAAATTTTTTTAAAAAATAAAAAACAGATTATCCTATTACGGATAATGTGAAGGAATATAAAAAAGACAAAAAAAAAAGCTAAAACACAAAAAAAAAAGAGATAAAGTTAAAAGGTTAGAAATTACAAACTGAAGTCCAATTGAGCATGGCAACCAATCGCATGCATCATCGCTAATTCGATATGACGCATCACGTCATGGCATCATGCGTGCATGTGCTCGTGTAGGCTAGCTCATCGATCGCCTCGCGTCGAACAAACCCGACCGTACGTACGCCGCCGCGCGATGCATGACTACGACTACTGCCTTAGGGCCTGGTTAGTTCATAACCAGAAGTTATTTAGCCACAAGTTAGATATATCATAGTTTTTAGGTAGCTATTTGGTTCACTAACATAACTGTGGTATGCCACACTTTCTTAGCACCCGATCCCACACGTCATAGACTCAGTTTCTTGCCAAACTTTGCCACAAGTGTGGCTTCGATTTTGTTAGCCACACTTTCTGTGGCAGCCATATATTGCCTAAGCTTAGGCATGGCAAGCTTAGGCACCAACCAAACAGGCCCTAAGATACTCAGTAAGCTATATAAAAAAGTTATTTAACTACTATACAAAGTGTTCATCTGGACGGATATACGGTTGATAATATGATAAGAATAGATACACGTTTACTAGTAAATAACTTCGCACTTAAAACGGTAAAACAATATTTAATTAACAAAAGATTTTATCATTCGCGATTTTGACATTTAAAATTCTCTAAATTCTACTTATTCCTTATTGTTGGAATCACCTATTACACACAACTTCATTGACCAAGAGCGCGGTGTATTTGAATATCATTTATTATACTCTGTAGAGTTGTCCAACTTTACCCACAAGATATCTCAAAATTATAATATCAAGCTATAGACACGTGGTATGATAACGTGCAACTGAGCCGAGACAACAAGGTCGTTTTATTGCTCTTTTCGTTCTAGTTTCTACCCAGTAGGCTCGGTCCATTCAACCTCATTAGGAATCCATTGGCCAATGCAGAAATCATGACTTAACATTGAGTGTACCTACCGTTGTGAAGAATGGCAGGTGACATGCCTAGGATAGCGGTCATTCGAATCTCACTCCGTTCTCATGGGCCATTCGAAAACCTAGGATAGCGGCCTTTTCTATAGACATTCGATCGAATCAAGCAGTGAACTAGACCAGGTTGACAAGTCAAACTTGTGGTTGAGCGAGTTTGATGTTATTTACATGGTATGAGGGTCCAGTCCTTATGGAGCTATCATTTACATACTATGTGCACATTGGCACCACACCACAATATCATGCCAAAGCCTCAATCCTAGGGTGAGATCATGGGCTCCAACCATCTAGTGGCTTCTCATCAAATAGCTTCAACCCTAGCATCATTTGAAAGTCTACCGACATAAAGCTGAATTACTCTTAGTAGTAAGTAAATCATTTTAATTATACCATCTACTAATAGCTATCCATACAGTGATTAATTGCCAAAGTTGTCAAGGTGAATATGGCTTTTATAATACGATAGGGCTTTTCGGTGGTAGGATCTAACTATTCATCATGTCATTCCAAACTATTATTGTATACAAATAAGAGTTCCCAAATAGTAATAATGAAAGTAATGATAATTTAATAATATGGGATCAACATGATCAAAGACATGTGACTTGTCTTTAGAGTTTTTGATTACTTCTTTATAGGCTTGTGGTTTAACACCATCCACCTTAATTGCTACAGTAACTTCTCCGTTAGCCAACTAGTTGAATCCGGATGCTAGCACAAAAAAAGAATACAAATAAGTTCCTGCTTTGCAGAATGGAAGCTGGGAACAAAATACAATAAAATATTCAGAAAAGATATAAAAGAAGGTGGATTTTGGAGGATAGGGTTTAAACAGTGCTAGAATTGGTTGACAGGATTGAAAATGGGTTAGTCGGGCTCAAAACGGTCAAAATGTGTATAAATAGGCTTAACGGGTTTTGGTTGAATAGTAACAGGTCGAATAAATAGTACCAGATTGACACTATTCCTAACGGTCGGGTTAGGTGAACAGTAAGGGCTTTGGCCTTATTTTCATGGTTGAATATTAATGGGTTTAGGCCATAAACAATATTGGATGGGATGTAAACAGTGTCGCTTTGACTGTTGGGCTTGGCCCACTTGCATGTTGGGTTGTGCGCTAATTTGGCCCGGCTTGCCTGGCCCATCTACTCGGCCTACAAAGTACGAAGCCCGTCTAGCTTGAGCTCGCGCTCATGGCTGTTCAAGCAGAGGATAGTGATAGCGATTATGATTAGGCGATGGCGAGGGTGATCGACAACGAGCGGTGATGTGATGAGGGTAAGTGGGACCTCGGCAACCCATTTTGGGCATGTGCATAGTCGAAGGAAGGCTGGAGATAGCTGGCAGTAGTGGTGGCTTGCTGGAGTAGGACCATGGCACGACGACACTATGGTGTGGCTCCGGCTAATGTAAGGGTGGCTCGAGTATATATGGTGCATAGAGAGTCTAGCAGTGGTGAAGGCTCAGCTCGGGAAGCTAGTGCTGAGCTGTCCACGGTGGTCATGCATGGTCGGGCGATGGCACATGGCATCAGCATGCTAGGGGCGATGAGCTAGGTCAAAGAGGTCGGGGATAGCATTGTGGTGCCAAGGGGGGGGTGCTATGGTCATGATTAATTGGATTGGGATCAAGGCTATTAGGAGAATTGAGTTTCATGCTCACCGGTGAGGGCTCCGGCTATGGTGGCGATTCTTGCCAAGAGAGGAGAGGGAAGAGCTTCGTGGTTGCGATTCGGTGTGAAAGCTGGTAAGGAGACTACTTGGCTAGGCTTTTATAGCCCGAAGGCGATGGTGGCAGGGATGCAGTGTCGACAAGGCTGGGCACAAGGACCGTGGCACTGGTAGTCGAGGCATATAGCAGTGATGCTAGCAGCTGTGTGGGCGGCAGGAGATGTTGGGGTCCTCACTGGAGCGGTCGCGCAAGCTGGAGGGGTGAGTGGCGGCACGACGCATGTGTCAGGTGAATGGTAGTAGAGGTGGCAGCAGCGAGGTCGGCAGCGGCAGAGGGAGACGACGCGTGGCTGGTACGATGTGATGGCTAATTATGAGCTAGTCAACGAGGAGGTGCGGTTACTGTGCGAATGTTGATGGCTTTGGAATGTTGAGCAAGTGCTGGTGAGTTGGCAGACGTGCGCGTAGCTAGGAAAACAGGGGAGATGGCACCATGGAAGACAATGCCAAGAACAAGGTGAAAGCGTACTTTCTCAAAAGAGAAAGTGGAAATTGAAGGAGATTTCCCAATTTAGCAAACTTTCTGAATTCAAGAAAATTTCAAATAAATTCCAAAATTTTGAAACTTTTGGTTCATTTCAAGTATCACATGTAGTCTCCTTGGCAGCCCTTACTCCTAAAGCCAACACAAGCCGAGACACATCGGTGTCAGCGCTGATGTGGGTGCCATGTGGTGCCACGACCCAGGCCACCTTAGTGGCCATCGCCCCATCAGCCATCCCCATGCCACCTCAGCCCTAAAGCCCACCCATGGACTTGGTCCATAGACCATGGCCCACGTGTCAACACCCGAGGCCACCATGACATCATAATATCCTACTTTTCTTTCAGAAAATAATTCGCCCAAGCATTAATGATGTCATAAATTCTTTTCCTTTAGAAAAATAATTCCCCAAAAACTACAATCCCCTGCTGATGTCATAAATATCTTTTCCTTTTAAAAAATAATTCCAAGAATTTCTTTTATCTAATTTTTGTAAATTCCAAACTTCCAGAAGCTCGTTCTCCTTTGTCCTAGCTCCGATTGAGCCCATTCAAATTTATAAATTCATGAAAAATTCCAACATATCCATTTTCATCCTCCTTTTTAGTATTTGGAGTTTATTCGAATTTGAATTGGATTTTATTTGAGTTTGCTTGGGTATTTTCACCTGTAGACCATGATGATTCGGGAGAATTCTTCAACGACGATTCACACCAATTCGCAGAGTAAGGCAAGTTACACACCTTGATCATGTTGATTCTAGTTTACAAATAAAATTATGTTATTTTAAATTATTCTACATGAATATTTTTATTTAATGTATTTCAATTTAGTTTTAAACTTAGTTATTGCCTATTTGTTAATTCCTCCATTGATATTGATTCCCATATACCTTGTCACCCAAAAATAAAACTCTAGTTAGTACAGTAGTATGACTAGAGAATTTTGTAGCAAATGCTTATACATGCATGAGTCAAGAAGGTATATGGAATATTTAAAAAAAATATGAAACTTGGTTTAGACTTAGGCAATTGGTTAGGTGGTGGGCGCGTGCTGGCATGTATTGTTATTCAGTGACATAATGTTGATTGTCAGGTACAAAAGGTATGTGAGAAGTGCCTAAGTCAATTAAGGACCAATCTGTGAGCTACTGCTGTAAAGCCCTTTCGTACTACAACAAGGCTGGTATGAGATAATCCCAGCTGACTAATTTGCAGTTTCCAATCTGAGTGTCATTGTAGGTTGAAAGTGAGCATGGCGTAGACCATGTGAAGTCTCACTCAGTTCAATAGGGGGTCCTAGTCTGGTGGATTCCTTAGTAGGGTAAAATTTTAGTGTTGGCTTGGCCAGGATGAAGGCTTTGCTTTGTAAAGGTCTTGTTTTGATTACTCAGCCACACGCCTACAGAAGCGTGTAGTGGCCGACAACACGTGCTAATTATATTTTGTGGGTAAAGTTCTATAGCCTCTACAGAATATATAAACTATCCTAGATAGCCATATCCATAATCATGGGCAAGCTGAGTAAAGATTTTCATAGATTAGACTTTGTTTTCAACATGGTTTATGAAAAACTTTTGGATGGATGGAATCCATACGAGATCTTTTGGAAAAGATGGTCCGGGTGTGATGCACGTGGTTAGGTTAGTGTGGAGGATGGACCTGCACTAACGGTATTAATTTTGCATACAATACTATTTTTACTTACTATACTAAATTCAATAATTTTCAATCTATTTACTATATTTCTTGAATGCTATCTTACGTTCAATAACACTATATGTCTTTCTTTATTGCCTTTATCATTATATTGCATTCTCCCGTGTGATTTGCGGAGTATAAGTTTGTACTCACCTTTGCTACCTCATCTCAGAGGAGGATAGCTTTGACTACAGTGAAGAGCTGGATGAGTAGGCCGCGTCTTCAACCACTACTATGTCGAAATCTTCGACCGCAACTGGTGTCGAACCCTTCGACCGCTGTTGCATCAAAATCTTCAATCATAGCTGGTGTTGAACTCTTCAACTACCGCTTTGTTTAGTCTTCGACAGTTGCCGCCTTGAGATCTTTGACCACTACGGTGTCAAGCCTTCGGCCGACTGCTATGTCAAGAACTTCGACCACTATTGTGTTGAGATCTTCGACCACTGGCATGGTCATGATCTTCGCCCACTTGCATTGTCGAGATCTTCGACTGCTTGTGTGCTCGTGATCTTCAACCTTGGGCTTGGTTGTGACCTTCGACCACTAGCGTTGTCGAGATCTTCGACTGCTGGCATGGCCGTGATCTTCAACCATTAGCGTTGTCGAGATCTTTGACCACTAGCATGGTTGTGATCTTCGATTGCTTGCCTGGTTGTGATCTTCGATCGCTGGCATGGTCGTGATGTTCGACCACTGGCATTGCCGATATCTTCGACCGCTGGCATGGTCATGATCTTTGACCAATTGCGTGGTCGTGATCTTTGACCACTGGCGTTGTTGAGATCTTCAACTGCTGGCATGGTTGTGATCTTCGACCGCTTGTGTGGTTGTGATCTTTGACCGCTGGTGTTGTCGTTATACCAACCGCTTGCGTGGTCAAAATCTTCGACTACTAACTATAGTCATGACCTTCGACTGAAGTAACCAAAGAGGATTAGTAGTTGTAAAATGCACTATAACAACCCAAGAGTATTAGAAGTCGAAGACTACAGAATGTAGTCGGTGGTTGGTAGTCGAAACCTATAGTAGATCGGTCATAAGATACATTAGATGAGTCATAAGTATATTAAATTGGTCGTAAGCTGCAGATCCTAATAGGAAAGTCACTAGTTGAATCCTACAGAACGTGGTCGGTAGTCGTACGGAATAGTACCGGGTTGGTAGAAGTAAGTTACAATACCTGGTTGGTAGCCATGAATTACAGAACCTGGTCGATGCTCCGAAGACCCGCATAGGTGAAGATCGGTAGTACTGGCTTTGTATGAATGGTACGATCGGAGTTGTGTAAGATTGACATAGTCGAAGACATATGTGATTGATGTACCGTGATCGGTAGTCGATAGTCAGAGTGTTCGAGTACCGTAAAGGTCCGAACGTCTGAAGTATCGAAGTAGTACTCGTAAGATTGGTAGCAACACTAGTCGATAGCTGTAGTGGTCGTAAGCCACAGTGGTCGGTAGCTATAGTTGTTGTAAGATAAGATTGATGGCTATAGTGGTCGTAAGCCACAGTGGTCAGTAGCTATAGTGGTCGTAAGCCACTGTGGTCGGTAGCTATAGTGGTCGTAACCACAGTGGTCGGTACCTATAGTAGTTGTAAGCTACAGAGGTCGTAGGTTTCAGTAGCTGTAGATAGAATTGAGTAGCGGCCGAAGTGTTAGAAGTCAGTAGGACTGCGTAGCGACCCAAGAACGTTAGTAGTCGTAGAGAGCGCTGTACCGACTGAGAAGAGACAATTTGATCCAATCCAATGTACTTTGTGATCGGCTACTCCTAGCCCTCTTTGAGTTAAGAAGAGGAGTATTCCTGTGAATATTTCTTCACCTTTGATACGTCCTTCCCAGCAAAGCTTCCCCGCCATCCCTTCTTTCACTCAAACTCCGTTCAACTATGTGAAACATCCCTTACCCTCTAAACATTCTCTTACATCACTAAACTCAATCCTAATAAAACTTAATGAAGTTCTCTTTGAATTTATTTGGATCTTTTATAGTTTTTTTGGATTTATTTGGTCTTTCAATCGCTTTTTGCGTAATTAGAAGTTGAAGTCCCGAAGGAGCCCCAACTCAAGCAGGATTGAGACGAAGACCAATAGCTTCAAGAATCATTGACTGAGAGGTCTTGTGTAAGATCAAGACCATGGTAATTTAAGCTAGGCAAGCTCTCCTTTGACCATGTTGATCCCAGTATTTCACTTATTATACATTGTTTGCAAAACCTATTATGCATGCATGTATGTTCCAGTGAAATTACTATAATGTGGGTAATGGTAGTTACGAACACTCGAATGCATTGAACCTTCCTTGCAAATTTGATACCCTCACTGTTGTACCTCTAGGACATGGCTTAGACAGTTTATACTATCAAACTGGGATTACTACATTGATAGATGGTCTAGATGATTAGCTAAGCACTAGTTTCTGCTAAGTTTAAACTCTCAAAAAAGTTTACACATGGGCATGATGGTTTCAAAATATTGGTCTAGAGGAGGAGCCTCTGCTAGTTTGGTATAAAACAAAATGAAAAATATAGTTTTGGATGCAGGCGAGTTATATGGTAAACTGTTGTATGTGAGACGGAACCTCGCATGTAGATAGGGGAGATTCTCGCCCAGGTTTATTAAGGACCGAATACTGTTGTTGCACATCTAATTCATACCGTACAACCACATTTGCTATATGGGCTCTGGCATTTAGCAGATTAAATTGTCTAGGTCTAGCCTTGCATTGTTGGTAGGCATAGAAGTAGTAAAGGCATTCCGCGGAATGGTCTGGCTCATAGGGGCTCCCTTCATCAAGGTGTTGGGATCAAAGCTTGCTAATACAATGGTGATTGACTCACTAAAGGGATGGAATCTGCTAAGGTGAGGATTTGTCATGTGGCTCATTTGGCATACACAAGTGAGGACTTGTCCATTCATCAGACTAGTGCAAGGTTAGGACTTGATGGTGTAAAGGCTTTATGATAATCACTATCATTGCCCAAGGAAGCGTGTAATGACCGACAATGTATTTGATTATCTCGTGTGGGTAAAGCTGTACAGCCTCTATAGAGTGTTAAAAACTACTTAAATAGCCGTGCTCGCGGTTATGAGCAAACTTGGATGTAGCTACAAAAGGTATAGTTTTCCTTTTCAAAACTATTTCGCTAATAATATGGGATGGCATGAACGCCTAATCGTGTGCCATGCCTATGGGTGGGATTTGTGCGATGATCACTGCCAAGGAGGGCTACGAATGGATGTGTTCGCAGCCGAGGAAGGCTGTGAATGGTTTTGAATCTACTGTTATCAAAGTTATATAAATGTTATTTTATTACATTTAAATGATCTTTACAATTCTATTTACAAATTATTACTCATCGATATTGCAAAACGAAATCTGCTTGATGCTGAAAATAACTTAGTATAGAGCCTCATCCTTTGACAGCCATGCATATATGTAAAATTTTGTGATACACTACAAGTCTTTCTGAGTACACAATATACTCAACCTTACTTAAATGATTGTTGATCATAGAATGAAGAAGGATATGTGCCAGACGATGCGTACCTTGCCCTCGACAGTGGGAAGTACGACAATGGGTTTTTCTAGGGCTTAATCACCAGTTGGTTGCCTGTGGCTATGGTGGCATACCACTGGATTGATGCTTCTACTTAGTTATTTGCTTTCCACTGCTTACTCTTAACTCTGGTATTTACTTGGCCGGTCGGCCATATGCTGTAAAACCTTATTGTGCATCACTTTTGTATTCATCCTTTGTCATAAATGAAATATATACGATGTGTATGGGTGTGATTTCAATGTTGTGTGTGTACTAACTACTGATCATGGGACTAGTACAGAAGAACACACATGCAGTGACCCACGCCCGTGTTCCCCCACAGTTAGTGAGGAAGCCAAAATATTGAGGTGGCCAATGTCGACGAAGAGGAGCAATCGACATGGGAGAAGGTGGACATTGATCACATATAACATCATGCATGCATTTGTACAAATAAAAGTATGGGTGTACAGAAGCAGAGATGGAGTAGCCATTGGGAATAGGCTTATGGCCAGCTAAGAGAGCATGACAGGTGTCCTTGGCAGGGATCAAGGACGGTTGCATGTGTATGAATTGTGGTTAGCATTAAGCAACAATTAGAGAAAAGTAGAAGATAGCTATATGGTAGAGTATTGTGTTGGAATGGGTAACAGTGAAGAGATTGTATTGGAATAGGTAACAGCTAAGTGGGATCGATCAAGAATTATGTATGCTATTGGAGGTTGAAGTAGAAAAATTATAGTGGCGAGAAGCGATAGAAGACACACGGTTTGGTAAGGTAGCCAGTATGTGAGGGATTATAAGTTCAAGGTAGGCCGTCTATAGTGCATCGGTGTATACGTGAACAGTATACTTTAATACCATGTAAACTAATGAGATAATTTGCTGCACATATAATCGATGTGTTGCTTTGATGTTAAATATAGATATATGTATATGCATACATTTTAAAAAAAAGGGTAACTAATGGAGGAAGAATAGGGGTATGCAGCTATATGATCCATACATAATAAAGAGTACTTATGTTTTTAAGAACCTCAACAACTTAGTATGCTCAATGATTTTCTTTCATCATGCTCATACTTTAATTACATTCCTTAAGTCATATTTTCTTTCAAGTTTCTATAGTTATTTCTAATGTTTATGATGTCTCAAAATTCTAAATATCTATAAGATATGTAAGTATATTTTTAAACATCTAAATTATATTATTTGATATTAAAAACTTTGAAATAAATCTAGTTACATAAAAACACGCACCACTTTGCTAGTTTCAAAGACGGTAGCTACTCCTAATTATCCACTGAAACAACCCGAAAATTCAGCAAAATTGAAAATTCTCTTTTGAATTTGTTTCCTCTTGTTTCCTTGCCCAGATTAGCTCAAACCCCAGCTTGTTTGCGCCCTAATTACTTGCCAAATTAACCAGTCAATGCACTGCACTGTTCATCGTCAAAATTTTGCCATCGCCGCTGTTTTCTTCGTCACCAAGCCACTCGGTCTCTCCTGTGCCTGCCAGCTCCTGCCGCTGACTTGAGCCAGTCGCAACTCTTGACTACCGTAGGCTTGCACACTAAGGCACCCAAGTGTTCCCCTACCAGCTTCTCAGCTCTTCCCCAACTGACCTTGCGCCACCGCCATTACCCCTCACAACGCTGAACTGCCTTCGGGCTCCTTTAAGAACTGACAACCCTTTGAACCTCCTTCACGCTCTCTAGTAAAGCCCCAGGCACACCCAATTAGCTCCCCATCGTCCCCAACTCCGGCAATCACCGAGGAACCTCAAAGTGAGCCAAATTTCAGTTCCCATTGTACAGTTGATTACTTTTCGATTGCTTGCGTTTGTAGCTTCCCCTTGCTCCCTAAGACCTCTCCAAACCATCGCCTGAGCACCCCGAGCCTCCTCCTCCCTCAACCACGAATTTCGCCGCCGGCCGCAACCACCTCGCCATGGCTAGCCTTGCACGGTCCATCTCAGCCCAAACCACCACTTCCAAAAGCTTTCTCTAGTTCCCCAGATGCTCAAAGACCGTTGCCTTTGCCGGATTAAACCTGTATTTACCATAAAAGCCACCAAAAACCATGTCGAGTTCATAAGCTCGCCGTCAGCAATCGCTGCCTCTCCAGCCGCTGCTGACCCCAAAAATGGGTTCTCCTCAACCCCCCTGAGTCCACCTATGCTCTTGGTTTTTGCGGGAGATGACCGTAGCATCAGGAATCGCCGTCGTAAATCTCCCCTGTTTCGGCTGCTACAGTGCGCGCGGGAGGAAGAAGATGAATAGCATCCAGCCCGCAGTGAACAGTAACCGATTTGGTACTGTAGCAAACGGATCCAATTTGAACAGTAACCGACCGGAGTGAATAGTGCCAGACCTGTTAAGCCTTTTTAAAGCTTAAAAATACAAAAATATAGCCATTTTAACCATTTCGAGCCCCCCCAATCCATTTTCAACTCCATATCACCATTTGAACCACCCAAAAACCCTAAACCCATTTTATTTGATTTTTCTTGGATTATATTTCTTTATTTTTGTTTCTTTATTCCTAGCTCATTTTCTTCAAGCGTGGAATTAAATTTTATTTCTTTGCTTTGCGCTAGATCACGACGTCGAGAGTCAACCAATTCAAGATGGAGAAGTCCCGGATCAAGCTCAAGATCGAGAAATTGAAGAGTACGATCGTCGAAGTTATAAATCCGCAAGGCAAGTCACATGTCATTGATCATATTGAACCTACATTCCGTTAATTATTTATTTATCAGTATTTTCATTATGTTATTTGTGCAATGTTATTTTATGTACAATGAATGTTTAGAATGACATGATATTAGCTAATGTCCTATCACCCGAAAAGCCATGTTTAACTTGATGGCTATATTCACCTTGACAAAACTTAGTAATGTTAAAAGTATTATTAATGTAATCACAGTAGATTAGGAAACTCAACAATCTTTTACTACTAAGAGTCTTGGCATTTTGCCGATAGAATTTTAAAAGTGAATCTAGGATAAGAAGATATCACGGGGTGCCACGAGATAGCCTAAGCCCATGATCTTATCTTAGGGAGGAGGCATGGTATGAAATGGTATTTGCCTCGGTGAAAATATAAGGACTAGACCCTTATGCCAAGTAAAGAACATAGCAACCGCTCAACCACAAGCATTGACTTGTCAAACTTGGTTTTAGTAGCTGCTCAGATCGATTGAATACCTACATAATGGTTTGATATACTGTTCCAGAAGAGGGAACAGCCGGCGTTGGGTTGTGATATGGAAACGGTAAAACCATATTTCACAACGGTAGGCTCCGCTCTGTCCGGCCGCCGTATCTCGGACAGAGGGTCCATAGTCTACCAGGTAGATGCTACATAAAGAGATTAGCAGTGAAACAATCTTGTTTTCTCAACTTAGTCATGAGGGTTGAGGAATCTTATGGGTAAAGTTGGGCAGCTCTGCAGAGTCATTTATAAAAGTATTCGAATACACCGTGCTTCCGGTATATGAAGCTATGTTTAATGGGTGATTCCAACAGTAAGACATAAGTAGATTTGGAATGGTTTTGGAAATGTAGAAGTGTATTAATCAAGTTTGAAAAACCCCCCAATACCTTAAGAAGTTTATGATTTGATATTTAAAAAGCAAAGTGTTTACAAACAAAAGTGCATCCATATAAAATAATGAACTTCTTTATCTCATTTCATGGCAATCTCTAGCATATAGTTAAATAGTATTTCCCATGTGACTTGTTGAGTACGGTTGATTGTACTCATACTTGCTAAAATTATAAACAGAGAATGCTTGCCAAGAAAATGAAGGAGTTTATCAAGACGACGCCTAGCTGTACGATGTAGACGACGCCTTGTGTTAGGGTTTAGTTCTACACTCAGACCTGCCTGTGGAGTTTCTCTTGGTAATGTATCTTTGGGTTGTACGCCCCTTTATGTAAAACCTGGCTGCTAAGCCTTACTTCTGAAATATAGTTTGGTTTTTATGCTTAAGTTTGCTTTGGCAATGGTATACACTCATCTACAATACTCGCAGCTGAACAGTCCTAGACAGTTGCGAGGGTTTTCTAACAGCCCCAGAAATAGGGGTGTTACATCCACGTCAAGCAAGTACAATAATGGTCTTATAGCCAATCTAGTCAGTATTTTTGCTGATGTGGAGGAAAGAAGAGAGGAGAGATATGAGAGCTTGGCTCTCATGCAAGCAACAAGCTGGGCACGAGAGCCTATGCAGTGGTAGGCTAAGATAATAAATGTATGTGAGGAGGAATATGAAAGAGAATGTGAGACATGGTACCACATAATAATAAAAAACCTTTTGTAGACAAATAGAAGATAAATTATTGTATAACTTGGCTCTTATAACTTAATTTATAGCCAAACACTTGGCTCTATTATTGGACTTGCTCTAAGAGAGATAATCAATCAGCAAGGAATTAATGGCGTCGCCTCATCGCTACTGTAGCTCTGGTTAAATCGTGCAGGGTGATTCCCTCCTAAGAGCAAGTCCAATAATAGAGCCAAGTGTTTGGCTATAAGTCAAGTTATAAGAGCCAAGTTATACAATAATCTGTCTTCTATTTGTCTACAAAAGATTTTTTTATTATTATGTGGTACCATGTCTCACATTCTCTTTCCTACTCCCCCTCACATACATTTATTATCTGGACCCACCACTGCATAGGCTCCCGTGTGCAGCTTGTTGCTTGCATGAGAGCCAAGCTCTCCTCTCTCTCCTCTCTTCTCTCCTCCACATCAGCAAAAATGCTGACTAGCTTGGCTATAAGACCATTGTTGTACTTGCTCTAAGAGCGTAGCGTTGGAGAGGAATAAAACATCTTCGAATCTTCGCTTCCGATACCGTAAATGAGCGTATCTTCAAGCTACCATACTCGGAGGTCTATTTTTTCTACGATTTATATCTTTTCACTACGGCTTAGAGTTTCGCTACGGTTTTAGCCGATATAAATGAAATTGCTATAATATATACTAAAATTAACTTGTAGATCTCGTATTAGAAAGATATTTTATTTGAAAGTTAGTTACTATAGAAAAATTGAAAAGTAATTTGAAGTAGCTAAAAAGAAGAGACACGGCACTGTGGTGGGGGAAAGTATAGGTGGTAGCTCCGGCCTCCGGGCCTCCAGCCGATATGGGCTTAATGCTCTGCCCTGAAGCAAACAGTTGAAGCGTTGTAGGAACCAGTCGAGAAATCAAATATGCCCGCAAATCACGTTCAAGCGGGTCTCACGAATGATCACCGGCCGTGGCATGCAGCCCCGGTCCGTCGTCGTTTCTTCCTGCCGGTCAGCCCAAGGCCACGGACACCTCTCTCCGCCCGATCTGCGCTAGCCTCCACCATCGCCTGCAGGCGCTTCGCTCGTCTCGTCACCCCGCCGGCCACCGCAGCACAAATCCATCGTAAGCTTCGCCATGCGTGCGTACTGCGTACGTGTCTCCTCGTCCGATTCCGTACTCTTGTATCCTAGCTATTTGCTCCTCATGATTGGAGTATACATAAATCAGTACCAGTAGTCGCTCACCATTGCTCGCTCGATCGCATTGTTCATACAACGGGGGAGGTCAAGAAAACCCTCGCTGCTTCGATCGTCACACTGGCAGCAGCGGTGTGCTGCTTCTGCGGTAACGTGCAGGGCGAGCAGGTCGGCGTGAGGGTGTCCCTCGTCAGCTTCCTACGCGCGCTCGCCGGAGGCGACGAGCGGGCGGTGCGCGACTTCGGGTGGGACGCGTCGGTCGACCCGTGCGGCTGGTCCTCCGTCATGTGCGATAGCTCAGGGCAGGTCAGCCGCATCGTCGTCAAGGACCGGGGGGGGGGGGGGGGGCCTGATCAACGGCGTGGTCAGCCTTCGCGGCCAGGGGCACGACCTGAGTCGTCACTCGTCAACCCTAGTCGCCCTGCCCGATTCCGCCGCCGTCTCGTCTCCTCCTCCCGCCGCTCGCACGTCGCTGCCTTCGCCGCATCCTCGTCTCCCGGCCACGTGTCGCGGCCACCTACATGGCTGAGGCGGCAGCCGCACCGTCGCCTCCCACCCTGCTCGAGTACATGGGCTAGGCCGGCACGGCCGACGACCTCGCCGTCCTCGTCGCCCACATCCAGGGCGCGTGCAAACGCATCTCCGCGCACGTCGCGTCACCCGGCAACGCCGAGCTGTCGCGAACGAAGGCGGGTGGTGGCGCGGTAGTATTTTGGTTCTCTCATCTACATGATTTTCATGCCACATAAAAAGAGTGCCATTGTTGTGAGATTGACGGACTTGATATGGTACACTGCAGACATATCCATCAGAAGTTCAGTTCCTTGTTAGTTTACGATGACTGAACCCTCAAGTTCTTTAGTCTCTAGTCTGCTGTGTCTTTATTTATACTAAATCAACCAAACTAGTTGCTTCCCCAAAATTTGCAAATTGTACAGTATAAATTTGAGATACTGAAAGGTAAAGATTGGGAGACCTGAAGCATTGATGAATTCAATTGTATAGTGTCCGGATTTTTGAGGGAATTACATATGCAGTGTCAAATATTTTAGCTACTAGATTAGTTTGCTTGAATTCAATACTGTACTACATTCTACATACCACAAAACCAGCGTCAATTTCCACCATATCCCTTCATCTCTTGCGCCCTTAGCAGAATTTTACTGTTTGAGCCGTTGCTGTTTGCTACTATTGTATATCAAATGGTAGGGCTGTGCATCTTGGCATAATAGTAGCTTCATGTAACCTGGATACTAACTTCATTTTTTTTAGTTCAGAATGGGATCATCTTATCATCGCTCCAAAGTTCTGGAAAAGTTGCAGTTCTGGCATCCGAAGAAAATGATCTCCCCATTTGGATATCCAATGATGGTTCATATGTTGTTACCGATCGACCTGATGGTTCTCTCAACATTGAGGTCTCCATGGCCACTGGAAAATTTTTTGGATGTACAATAGGCTGGTGGAATTCGACCATCTCCCTGTGGAGGAGACAGCTCAGCTCAATTCACTGCAAAGTGGGACTCACCTTGTCGCTGCTGGGTATGTCCTGTATTCATCTGCCACTATATTTTGTGTCAGCTTCGGTGCAGGTACGCATGGCTTCACATTGGCTCGGTCGATTGGGGAATTTATACTACTGTCATTTTCATCATTTTTTAATTTTTAAATACATATATGCTTACCGTATCAACGTATCCTTGTTTTTGCAAAATATCGTGTCGCGGTATCACTGTATCCGTATCGTCGTACCCGTATCACGTATCTGGGTATCCTAGGTTAGTGCCCCTTTTGCTCTATTTCTGGGTCTGCCACTATTCGCTGCAACGCCATCTGTGACGGGCTCCCCGAGGCCATCGTCAGCTGAGGGGACTCACACGCCTCTTCAGTGATGGCAACCGGCTCTCCAGCAACCCCCGCGCTTACTCGGCCAGCTCAGCTTAAGCACCTCAGGGCACTCGACATCGCCAGCAACGACTTCTCTGGCGAGCTCCCCGACGAACTGCGGGGGATCCCTAGATTGCAAAGGTTCTTGGTGAATGACAACCACTTCGATGGCGCCATCCCATAGCTCACAATGCACAATGTACACCTCTTTACCACAAGGATTTTTGCTCAAACTTTGGTTTCCATGGTTGTTATTTATCTTGCACCTTGTTTGATTCTAACCATCTCGTCCAGCATCCTCACCGTTAACCATACTTGACTCCATGTCACTAGCACAACAGTAGATTAAGTAACCATTTTTAGGTATATGTTCTTCACAACTTAACCCACATTAGTCAATAAATATATCATACAACACAACACAACCACCCCATGGCTCTTAAGCCATGGCATGAACCCAAAACACCTAAGTCCTCACACACTGCTCGCTGGTACACGCACACCAGTTTGACTGCCATGGCATGGCCAATCAGAGAACTGGTCGGTCTATTCACCAGCCCCATACCAATCAGACCGTCACCACTCCACTCATCTCAACAATTCTCTAGAAAATAGCTATCGCTATCTAATCTCCGGTTACACAGCACTGTATCGATATGACCGCACACCTTACTTGGCTCAACACCGATTAGACCACCATACACCAGCTAGTGAGACTGCTCATGCCCAGTGGTCTAACCGGTCTTGCAGGTCGGTCAGATTGGTTCCAAGCTGAACATAACTCAAAACATTGCAAGTCCTCAAAACCAAACTCAAATCCTAACAACACATACAAACCAAAGTCAATTACTCATCCTAAATCATGGGGTGACCTCCACATGGTCTAACACTACCACAATTAATGGTGTAGATCTTTCTCCATTTTCACCAATTAACATGAAAATTTTTAGCCTTAAAAGCAAACGTAGTTGCTTCTTTTGACTTTGCTTTAATAAGATTATAGGACCGATGCCAGCAATCAGTGAGGGGTGAATAATACCCAAAACTTTTTCCCCTTAAGGTATTCAAAATCTTAACTCGAGTGTCTATAGTAGTCACCAAGTCCAAATCACACCAACATAGCGAAGCAAACCAAAACTTGAAACAAGAGTCAACAAAATCAGTAGCCTTCTACATAGGGCCAGTCAAACCATCATTGATGGGCCAATCTGACCAATGGCCTATGACCGGTCACACCGACGGCCGGTCCAACTGTAGGTCTAGAGCCGGTCCAACCGGTTTGCTATTCCCAGACCTCAAACCTTTTGGGACAAAAACTCAAATCACAAGAATTTGCCTAATTTTCATGCAAACACATACAAGTTTTACATAAGACTTTTTCAAGGCAACAAGAATCTAAATCAATCAAGGATCATAAGCTTCTTGAGCTCGAGTTCACCAAATTAAAGAGGATCGAATCTAGGTCATAAAAACACCAAAAACCCTCAATCCCAAATTACTTCTTGCTTAGAATGACCTAAGACATGAGGTCTTTCAGATCTATTATTATATGTCCTAGCAAAGTAATTTAAGCAAGAGATTGGGTTAGAATTCCCATGAACCCAAAATCATAAATCTAGTTTAAGAACAAGCAAACCTAAGCAAAACCCAAATAAGAACATGATTGAGACAAAATTTTAATCTATTTTTGTGAAGGATGAGGTTTACATACCATAGATAATTACAAAGGTGTAGTCAAAGCACTACCCTTTTCTTTCTCAAGTTCTCTCTCCCATAATTATGGAAGGAGACAAGGTAGTAGAACAAAAACTAAACTCTAAAATCCTTAAATATAACACCACCCCTCCTCCCCTCTAAATAACCAGTACAATTCTAATGGCTTCAATCCATTAAGCTTACCAGAGAAAGCCATCAACCCCACTAACACAGGTTTTATACACTCACGCACACTTCTCAAAGTGTTTATCAACCCCACTAACACAGGTTTTATACACTCATGCACGCTTCTCAAAGTGTTTACAAGACTCAACCTGCTAACAATTTAGCGATTGATCTACTTGTCAATTCCTGCTCTTCTTGACCTAAACCACTTCTACTTTGCACCTTTCCGTGCCATGGTCTTATCAAGGCACCAACTCGGTATTTGGTTAACTACCAAAATACCCATAATGAAGCTTCCGGGTACCTTCCGTTAGCTTCGCCTTTATCTTTACCTTAAAGCATCTCCACATATTTTGACACGTAGTCCATAGTGCCAAATGACTAGTTATCACGTCTTCACGCATTCGGTCTCCCCCGAACGGTCTCTACGTACATCGGCTTCATCACTTAGCGCACCCATGCACCAACTCGCCTCTTCACGATTTTTTTCTATATGCTTCCCACTTGAGCCACGTAGCCTCATCAGACTTATACGACTGCTTGGACCTTAGTTTCCCTGCCTAGTCCCAGTCTATTGCCGTCGCCACTACATCCCCTAAGTCACCTACATATCCAAAGACCAAGTAAACATGTCGAGCACAAGTTCCATACACTCACGTTAGTAAAAATCATGTATCATGCAATGCAACACAAACCCTCATAGCTCCCAAGTCATGCACTGATTTCAAGCCAACTCAGCTTAACTCACCCTAATCTCTGGCCACAACAACCGGTCTGACCGCTCTTCCCACGCTGGTCAGATCTCCCCAATCAGACCACCAACCACTGGCTGGTCTGATCGGCCACCCGTTGTGTCCACATTTTCAACGCTGGTCACACATGCCAATTCACCATGGTCCAACCACCAACCATGGCCGGTCAAATCTCCCGCGACCAACAACAAAATTCACTTTTTAGAAAAAAAAGCAGTCACCAACTAGAAATCGGTCATACCACTCTAGCGGTTTGATCACTCCCAAAATCCGATCACACCAGACCATCGATCACATCGCTGTTTATAGGCCAGTCTCACCACTTCCTCCTAGTGGTCTGACCAGGAACATTGACATCAAATCTGAATTTTCTGAAACTATTGCACAATTCAAATACTAAACCAAAATATCACTTATTCATCACCAAACATATATTAGATATAGTACATGGTCTCTCAAAGATAATAATAATACATAGATAGATAGTGAATAGATTAATCAAGCTCAATGGTATTGATAGACCAAGTCATGCATGCATACTTAATTATTACTAGCAGCTTGAGACATCTGTCCAAAGTACAACGTCAAACCAAATCTGCGTCGCATGCTAACCCCAGGACCTTTTCGCGCCGTCGTCCCGGCCGGCCGTCACACGTACGCACACGGCACACGCGGTTGGAGATATCTTCCCGGCATCTGGCGCGCCTCCACTCTGCCGTTTGGCCGGACTCGATCAGCTTTGTCTCCGGCCGGCAAACCAAACCAAACCAAACCGGCCCCTGTCCTCCTTCGCCGTCTTGCCCACTTCGAATAAACTTCCGAGTCTTTTGACCCATACTTGCGTGGCAATACCATGCAACCATTCCAGATTCCCGTTGCATCTCAACTTAAAACTTCTGATGTCCACTAGCTGCTACAAATTGCAGCACACATAACACACTAGCTCTTATTCGATCGATGCCATGCACGTTTAGAACACGGTGCATGCAGGTTTAGTTCTTGCATGTCCAGCCTGACTGAATTGCATCGAGTTCATGGCGAAGATCTTTGTTGTTTTGGTAGTAGGAGTACTGGCCTGCTACTTTTGTGAGGTGCGAGGTGACGAAGCGGTTGATGTGAGCACTTCCCTCGTCGGCTTCCTTACGGCGCTCGCCGGAGGCAACGGACAGTTGGCGCGGAGCCTCGGCTGGAACGCGTCCGTCGACCCGTGCATCGGCAACCGGTCGATATGGCTCAACGTCGACTGCACCGACACCGGGAAGGTCTGGGGAATTGTAATCGAGCGCCGGGATCTGAACGGCACCATCAACGCGACGCTGCTCTGCACCGCGCGGGACCTCCGCAAGGTGAGCGTGCAGGACAACTCGCTGCACGGCGACCTCCCCGCGGACATCTCCAGCTGCTCCAAGCTGAGGCACGTCTATGTCGGCGGAAACCGGCTCTCCGGCAGCCTGCCGCCGTCCATCGTCCAGCTCAATGAACTTAAGGTGCTCAACGTCTCCAAAAACGACTTCTCCGGCGAGCTTCCCGACGGCCTCAGCAAGATCGCCGGCATGCAAAGACTCCTGGCGAACGACAATCATTTTAGCGGCACCATCCCGGACTTCAACCTCACCGGCTTCAAGGAGTTCAACGTCTCGAACAACAACCTCACCGGCTCGATCCCCAAGAACATCGGCAGCTTCGGCAACGAAAGTTTCTCGCCCAACGCCGGCCTTTGCGGCGAGCCGCTCTTCAAGCCGTGCCCGCCATCCCCGTCGCCATCGCCGCAGAGGATCGTCATGTACCTCGGGTACGTCCTCCTCGGCGCCGGCATAGCGGCCTTCGTCCTGTACAAGCTCTGCTCCAAGAAGAGGAGCACCAAGCTGGGGAGGAAGGCCAGAGGCGGCAGCGGCAAGAACGCGTACGACAGCAGCAAGCCGACGACGACGGCCACGACGTCGTCGAGCGCGAGCAAGTCGGCCTACTCGCTGCCGGCGTCGGGCGAGCAGAGCGCGGTGGCGGGGGCCGCGCCTTCGGCGTCGCTGGTGGTGCTGCCGCAGTCGGGCACGGCCTCGGTGACGATGACGGCTGCGGCGGCGGCGGCGGCGAAGGAGCTGCGGTTTGAGGACCTGCTCAAGTCGCCGGCGGAGCTGCTGGGGCGCGGGCGGTTCGGGAGTTCGTACAAGGTGGTGGTGCCCGGCGGGGCGGCGCTGGCGGTGAAGCGGGTGAAGGACGTGGCGATGGAAGAGGATGAGTTCCGGTGGCGGATGGAACGCGTCGGGAGGGCGAGACACCCGGCCGTGCTGCCGCCGCTGGCGTTCTACTGCGCCATGCAGGAGAAGCTGGTCGTGTTCGAGTTCCAGAGCAACGGCAGCCTCGCCAAGCTACTCCACGGTGTGTTGCTTATTCACCCCTTTTCGTCTTCCAAAATTAAAAAGTTTGCTTTATTCCGAGAATGGTTTTTCCACGTATAAATGGATACTATCCTGACCATCAAATGTGTTTCGAGATTAATACGAACTTTAAAAATTCAAACTACTATCTCATCTTTCAATTATAGCAATATTTTTGCACAAATCTCGGGGCACTTGGGATGGTTATAATATTGCATGAACGTCCATAGACATGTGGAGTTGTTTTCCCCTTTTATTCCGCAATGATTTCTCAAAAAACGGTTTTGCAATTTGTAAGTTGTCCAACTTTTTTATGGAATTGCTAAGCAACACTCAATGAAGAATTTTGAGAATAACAGTCAAATTTCTCACCATTGGATTTGCACCACAATTTGAGCTTCATCCCACCTCCATTTTGGACTCATAGGGGCCTAAATTCAGAGGAAGGGAGAGGTGGCGGAGGCCGTTGGGCAGACGCTAGTGGTGTTACGGTGGTAGGGGCACCGGCCATAGGATGTAGAAGGGCGATGTGTGGCAGTAGCAGGTGGGGCGAGGAGATGGAGGGCGGCAACGAGATGGAGGCAATGTACAACGGGGCATCTGGTAGTGGTGCGGGGACAAGGGGGTGGTGGTGGGCAATGGTAGCGCGATGACGATGGCTGGTGGCAGGCCTTGATAGTGCCAATGTGGCGTCAGTGAGGCGAGGGTGGTGGCTCACAGCAGTAGCATGGTAGGGCTGAGGGTGGGGGAAGATGATGACTTTGTATAGAAGATCGAGGGAGAAATTTGGTGCCTTGGATCTCCATGTGGTGTTCCAAAATTTTGACTTATTTCTCGAGAAAAGACAGTTGAGTGATATATATAGTCGAGTTTTATTGTGCTAGATTAATTTTGATATGTGTGTCCGATTCTGATTTAATACAATGGTTAAAAAATGTAATTTATACTTGAGAAAGTATAAGTCAACTTATAAATAGATATCTTCTTCTTAAAATAAAATAGCTTTTTGGGCCATTGAATAATCCCAAGATTACCCTATTTGAAACGGAGGAATTCGATAGGAGTTGGGAGGAACTACATTGATTCTTACTAGGTTCTCCTGAAGTTCATGTGAATTTCTAAGGATTTGTGCAAACTCTAATTGGTTTGCTATCGAGTACTCGAATTCTTGTTAAGAGGAACTGAGAGGCCAGTAGGTAAGAAATAAGGCAGAGCGATGAGATTCACTAGATGAAGATCTCATAGCTGAAATTGTACCGTTCATTCTTTAACTGAAAAGGCATTCCCTACGTATCACCAACTCTGATACACAACTCTGCCACAGTTACCGTCCCGACTCCAATGAAGATCTCTCCGAAGGAATCAGCTTGCTGGTAGATAGAAAACTCCTTTTCCTTTGTCGATCGCGAGTGAAGAATAATACGGTTAAAGTGACATTTTGTAGGTGAGAGCATTTGATTAAACTACTTACTACGTCGAAAATGCCGATCTTCGCTTGGGTATAGATGCTCCCACTATCACCCGTACATGTCCATCAAGATTAAGGTAGTATTGACGACAAGTGACATGGTATCCTCTTTTAGCCTGATTGTTCCAGCCCACGCTAATTGCTAGTACATTCGGCCTATGAATACTCAACTCACAGGATTATTGTGGATATTCGTCCTGTTCTTTTCTAGTTTTTGAGGTAGTTTTTGGCATCAGCTTTTCCAATAGCTGAACAAAATGGTTTCTCTAAGCAGCTTTTCGAAACTAATTCTTTAAATGGCTTCCCGAACCCGCTGACATGGTTTTTATAAGCATTATCATATGAGCAACTTGTGTTCTCGCTGAAATTTGTGTTACACCGAAAAAATTTTTTTTTTGTGTGTGCAATTATGTTTCAAGAATTTCTTGCGAATGTTTTGATTAATATGTCATTTGTTATTAGTTCTCAATAATACGTGTTGAGTCAAAGAGACTACCAAGAAGGTTCTTCTCAACAATATGTTTTGCAGGCTCCATAGAGAGCAGCCAGGGCGTCCTGGACTGGCCGGCGCGCCTCCTTATCGCCGCGAAGGTGGCCGACGGCATGGCCTTCATGCACGCAGCCCTGCGCGGCAACGGCGCGAGCTCCAACTCCTCCTCTTCCTCCTCCGGCGACACGGCCGATGGCGCCATCGCCCACGGCAACCTCAAGGCCTCCAACGTCCTCTTCACGGCGGGCATGGAGCCCTGCATCAGCGAGTACGGCGTCACCGCGCCGCCCCTGCCCGACGGCGCCGGCTCCGGCGGCAGCTCCGCCCTCCGCGCAGACGTGCGCGCCTTCGGCGTGCTGCTGCTGGAGCTGCTGACGGGGAAGGCTACGGCGGCGCAGGGTGACGGCGCAGAGCTGGCGCGGTGGGTGACCTCGGTGATCCGGGAGGAGTGGACGGCCGAGGTGTTCGACCGCGTACTGCTCGCCGGCGACGCCGCCAGGGAGCAGCGGATGGTGCGGCTGCTGCAGGTCGCCATGAGGTGCGTCGACGCCGCTCCCGGCGCCGCGCCGCCGACCATGAGGGAGGTTGCCGGGATGGTCAACGCCATCCGCGAGGAGGACCGAGGACGACAGGCCGCTCTCCTCGGAAGCATGACATGATGGAGCACTGAGCAGCCTGCGAATTCTTGAGCATCTCATTGCTACTATACGAGCATGTTTAATTAGTTGCATAATTGCATTTGAAGTAGATCGAAGGCAACTTCGAGCTTATATTGATCACACTCCAGAGATTGAGCCTAGCTCAGTTTGGCAGCGATGTGAATATACAACTTCACCACACAAGGTTCGTGTTTGACTAAAATTGGGCGTCTTTTTCTGCTTTATCGCTCAGACATGTGTTTCCTTTTTTATATGTTTCCTTTTTTATATTGATCGTACCCGGCACTTCCAAATTGTATTTTTCTTCTTGATTAAAAATGTATTTTTTTTACTTGAAGTATTATACTGGATTATCTTTCAATTCTAGTAATTCTTTGTTCGTTAATTTTCTTTGTTAACTACACTGTCCGATAAAAAACTATTGACGTTTTTAACTTTCCACGGTATCTGATATACAACTTTGATTATTAATTTACATCACAATATATTTGTAAAAAGAATACAAAAAATTGATACAAATATTTAGGAAGATGTCACTATTGATCTTGATTTGTCATGAGAAGGGCTGGAGTATTATTTATTAGTGATATGCTCTAGAGGCAATTATAAAGATGATGATATTATTTCTATGTTTATAAACGTTTTTAATAATACATTATTTTATCCCTTGAATGAGTTGCCATTTATATGACTGATAAGTATGTGACTTGTTCGTGAAATTCTTTATTTATATTTATGATGTTATTCTAAATATCATTGATCTTATATCATTATATGAGGTACTTATGATTTATGGATCAACATATATATATTGATTGATGATCACGTTTTACAGATTATGAATACGAGATATCAAATCAATAATATGGACATATGTTAGAGAACATATTATTGAATTGGCCCACCTTGAAATGCTTCAGGAATTATTATATTCTTAAGTGTGATCAGTTGATCTCATACATAGTGTATGTGATATCCTTATACATGATATCGTCATAGTTTTCTACATGTGTAATAGTTTACTTAGAGGTTGTCAAACACTACTAAGTAAATGAGTAGATATAAAGGTAGCTTTCAGGTTTACTATAAAACATGCGAATGAATGCGAGCGATCAAGATGAAATTTGCTCCTCTTTTTTTAACGGGAGAGATATCTCTAGAACCCTTGATATGGTTGGATTAGGGAAGTGCATGGTCATGCTGATTTTTGTTGAAAAGTCAACTACAACTAAGCAATCCACTATAACATCGAGTGAAGAATCGGGCTATTATAGGATGGTACGCATCTCAAATTTAGTTCAATTTGGTATTATGAGGCAAAGGATAACAACATGAGCACTATATAAGTTCATCCGATATGATCTTTATGTGTATTCACGGGTCGCTATGTCCTGCTAGGGACCGCTACCGACTTATGCATTGGAAAGAAGTTTCCAGATCACGGCCGAGTACACATGAACCTACTGGATTGCATACTTAGTAGGATGGAATAAACCTGGTTTGAATATGGTCCGTTCGTATGAGCTTCGCACCTTAACATGCCCCCAGCGTAGGGTTCTGCTGAAGGAGCTCTCTATAAAGAGAGACGTGGGACTTTTGGTAGTAGATGGCAGCACCCACAGAACCCTAGCCACCTCCTTCTGAAGGTCCTACCATGCATGCTGGTGCTAGCACATCAACACACGGCATTTCACCCTTGGACATATGGATACCGTAGAGTCGATGTTGTGGTCACTGCTGCGCTGATCAAGGAGGTTGCTGGAGGAGACGATTGGTGGCCAAGGGCATTGGACGATTGACTACTTCAACTACATCAACGTGAGCGATGTTGGACCAGGCTGCAACTTCTCTTTCGCTGCATTGCACATCTAGTGGTAACGATCTATGACATCTTACTTGTATAGCTTCTTGGTTTACATGACAGAAATATTTATTGCATGTTAGTGTAGTGTACCTGTATTCCTACACTATGTGCAACTAGTTCGAATATTAATTGGGATCCAAGATTGAATGTACACATCATTTGTGATTTCTGGTCATGATCACCAAACCATGTACAATACAAATAAAGCCAAAAAAAAGGCCAGCAACAACCAACACAACAAATCAAGAAAAACGAAAATGTCCATTTCCGGTGTATCTTCTACATCGCCATAAAAAAGGAAAACATCTTACTCGACAAAACAAAACCACTCATGCTCGATGGACAAAGCCTTGAGCCATACTCTACTTGTACACTTGGTTTTCCTTAAATGTATGTCTTTTGGTGTAAGCTATCTGTTGCTTTCAAGGACGTACACTAGCTCACGGCTGAAGGAGGTGGTGGTGAGGTGATCAGATAACAGTAAACAACGTCTATTTTATGGTTATCCAACACTGCCAAGGATCCTCCATTGTCGCCACCTTCCTCTCACCCTTGCCTCGCCGGCCCTACCTCCCCTGCCACGGCTTAGTAACATGGCAACCCACTCCAAGTCAGCACAATGAGGGCTTGTTTGGGAACCTTAATCCTGGTTGAGATCCTGGCCAATTTTGCGGGGTTGGAAACCCACGCAGGAACTTTCCTTGGATCGTGTAACTGGTCTGTTTGGGAGTCCACATCTACAAGGTTTTCCCAGCCCAATCCACTCGATTCCCTGGGGAAAAAATAATCGCCAGCCCACACAGGAATTTTTCTCCTTGTCTCAGCACATCATGTGACCTCGTCCTCTCAATGTTGTCACCGCCCTCTCGCGGGACTATGCCTCCTCCTACCACTTCGGCGAGTTGGCGATGCATCATTACTACAAAACAAGCTATAGTGGACGCCTCATTACAAACGGTTCATGAAAAACCATCTGTACTCTAATTAGCATAGACAATTCTACAAACGTGACCATGTACCATCTGTCATACACAACTATCATAGACGGTTCTTGTTAATAACCATCTGTGATAGTTTACAGACGGTTATTAATACGAACCATCTGTGATAATTGCAGATATCACTAATGGTTTTTTATTAGAACCGTATGTCATAGTTCACAGACGGTTATTAATATAAACCGTCTATGATAGTTGCATATCACAGATGTTTTGTGACTAAAACCGTCTGTGATATGTATTTATACGCATGAATAGCACTTCGTCTCCCCGACACACGCCTTTTCAATCGATTCGGCACCCCGATGTGTCTCGTCGTCTCACACGCTGGATGTATTCCTTGTTATATAAAAATGATCATCCTCTACCGGAGATTAATCCCCACATTGCTAATCCTGTACAAGCACCTCGCCGCCTGTCCGCCTATCTTCCTTATCTCTCAAAAACAAATAAATGCCTCTCTATTCTTCCTTGTCACCGGCATTGATGGCCAGCCTGGCCATACTGTACAAGCATCTCGCCGGCCGTACGCCAGTGGATATTGAGGAAGGACACTGTGCCAATAGTGTCCTCCCTTCTATGTCTAAGAATTTGCCAAAGCAGTTGAAGGCCACCTTCCATCATCTTGACATCCTCCTCTGCCATGTCTTTCGGTTGGTCTCCAGCTTTTGGCGAGCTAACCTCGCCATTGACATGGTCCTCCACAACGACGTTGCATGTCTCCCGGAGGCTTGCCGTCACTTGGAGTACTTAGTCGAGGCAACAAGCGACCGAGTCAACCTTGTCGAGACCCCTCAAGAAAGGTAAGAGAGCCTATAGGTTCAATTCAACTTGATTATTCAGTTGAAGGGTGTTCAGGAGACATTTGAACGAGCACGACAATGGGTAGACGCATTTCGGGCTTCGTTCGCTAATGATCTCAAACCGTCCGATGTCGACCATGTCACTTACAAAATTTTTAAGACAGAGATACCATGCTACCTCCGCCACTAGAAAAACATGGAAACAGTTAGGTTTCTACTTTTTTTATCTTTTATAAGAAGCGACTGGCCATGCTATTTGGTCATATGTAAATACAAATAGTTGAATTTGTGTTTACTGTCTTTTATATATGTAAACGGTCTTGCTATAACAATATGATTGACGGCATCACTGACCGGTAAAAAAACAACAAAGTAATACATATTTACTCCTAAGGCATTATTAAATTTGCATTTATGTATATGAGAATGTGTTATATGTGTGTGTTTGAATTTGCATTTATGTATATATGAAATGCATTTAAAAAAGTATTTATCACAGATGGTTTTACTTTAGAATCATTTGTGATGTATATTCACACACGGTTATTAATACAAACCGTCTGTAATAAGTAATTATCACAAACAATTTGTAATAATAACCATCTGTGAAATCTACATTATCACAGACAGTTCTTAATGAGAACCGTCTATGATAATTATATTACAAATGGTTCATGGTTGGACGTGTTTGGAATACACCGCGCTATTAAATGCCTAGCCAATGGGGTCTCGACAGATCTGTCTTCATTGTGCTGCATTGAAGAAGGTCACACGGAGAAATGCATCATAATGATAAAGACATCAATGGAAGGCTTATAGGGTTAGTTTGCATAAAATAGCATTTAACGAAATATAGTAGATAGATTGAAATTGCTGAATTTAATACAGTAAGTAAAACAATAGTTGTAATCGAAAATAATACCGTCAGTGCAGGCTCCGACCAAACATCAACCTATTCACGGGCATCCCACCCGGACCATCTTTTCTAAAAGATCACGTGTGGATTCTATCCATCCACACGCTTCCACTGCGCAACTCTGATAGATTCTATCCACCAGGTTTTTAGTCTCTCGTGGATTCCATCCATCCACAAAGTTTTCGAAAATATTTTTGAAAAACAAAGTCTAATCCATGAAAAACCTTTACTCAGCATGCCCATGACCGTGGGCACGGCTATCTAGGATAGATTATACACTCTGCAGAGGTTGTATAGCTTTACCCACAAGACACTATCGTCCCTTTTTGGCATCAGGTTACACACTTCCTTAGGTATGCAGCGAGGAGTCGTGACAAGGTCTTTACAATACAAAGCCTTCAACCTGGCCAAGCCAACTCTAAGGTTTCACCCCAGTAAGGAATCCACCAGACCGAGACCCCCTCTTGAGCCGAGTGAGACTTCACATGGCACTGACCATGCTCACTTCAAACTGTGAGACTTCCCATGGCACTGATCACGCTCATTTCAACCTACAATTTAGCCCAGGTTGGGACTTCGCAAATTATTCAGCCAGGGCTGTCCCATACCAGCCATGTGGTAGTACGATAGGGCTTTGCAACAGTAGTTCACACACCGGTCCTTAATTGACTTAGGCCCAACCACATACCCTTGTGCACGACAATCAACCCTGAATCTCCGAACAATAGGGCATGCCTGCACCCACCATCTAACTAATTACCTAAGTCTAAACCAGTTTTAATATTTTATTTTCAAAATATTTCATAAATCTCCTTGACTCACCGAAGTCAAGAATACATTTCAAAAGCTTATCATTTTATGTGAAAGATATCACAACCCACAGTCATTTCTAGCAAGACTAAGCATTTGCTATCCATAAAATCTCTACCATACTAGTGTACCAACTAGAGTTTTAATCTAGGGTGACAAGGTACAAGGAAATTTCAATGTCAATGGAGGTGATAGCAAATAGGCAATAACTAAATTTAAAACTGAAATACGTTGAATAAAGATATGCATGCAGAATAATTTAAATCAACATAAATTTTGTTTCGAAATTTGGGATCAATATGATCAAGAAGTGTGACTTGCCTTGCTCTTCAAATTGGTGCAAATCTTCGTCTTTGAATTCTCCTGAATCGTTGAAGTCTACAAGTGAAAATAACCCAGTAAATTCCAATAAATTCAAAACAACTTCAAATATTTAAATTGAGGCCAGAAATGGAGAAAGGAAAATTTTTGATGAATTTAGAAATTTGAATGGGCTCAATTGGAGTTAGGATGAAGAAGAACGAGCTCTCGGAAGTTTAAAATCAGGGAAAATGAAAATTTTGGAATTTTGGAATTATTTCTCTAAAGGAAAATAGGAATTATGATGTCAGCAGGGATTTCTTTTTCGGTAGATTTATTTTTATACTGAGAAATCGGATTTATGGCGTCAGCCCTGGGGGTAGACCGACTGACAGTGGGACCCGGGTTTATGGACCGGGTCCAAGGACAGAGGAGACGGCCGAGGTGGCACGGGCTGCATGCATGGCATTGACGGGGCGGAGGGGACTAAGATGGCGCCGACATGGGGCTGACGCTGCGCCACACCACCTGCCAAGTAGGCACAGGTGGCAGCACCGGCTGGAGGCAGCGCTCGGGAAGGGAGCTCGCCGGCGGACGACAGCGCGGCGGCCGGCGGCGAGGAGCAGAACTGAGAGAGGAGGAGGGAAACACGGCGGTACCTGGCGCGGCGCACGACGAGCATAGGAGGCGGCTGGCGGCAGCTCGGGTGCGACGGCGCAAGGCGAACGATGGAGATTGGGCCGGGAGGATCGGACGGCTGCGGGGTGAGAGGGAGGGAGCGGCCGGATGAGCCGAGGCGAGGCGACGTGGCCCAGATCAGGCCGCACACATGTCGCCCAAAGAAGAGGGGAAGGCGGGATCCGAGCGGGCGACGTGGGCGGAATCTGGCCATCCACGTGGCTGTAACATCCTGAAAAATATAAATAATAAGTTATGGAGTTTTTGGATTATTTTATTCGTTTTTCATTTCAATTTGGAGTTTGTTGGCTTTTTGTAAATATAAAGGAATTTCAAAAAGAAAAAAAAGAGGTAAGAAATCCACACATAAAATAATAAAACATGAGCACCGATAAAGAATCTGAAAAGATGATCTATAATGTACCAGAGGAGAAGTGTAAATAAGCAAAATAAAAATGTTAATAAATATAAATTCATGTATATATATATACATATATATATACATACAACTATGTATAGCAAGGGAATCAAATAAATTAAATACCAACCATAGTTGAAAATATCTTGATAAGTCCAGAAGGTCCTCATGAGCTTCTGTGAATGTTTCTGAAATTTTTGGAACTGGTTTCATATTTTTCTGAGGTTTATTCAATTATCTGGGCATTTCTAAAAATCCTTAAAAAATAAAAAGAAGAAAACCCTCTCGGACCGACACCTGGCCGGCCCGATGTGCGACACGTCGCCACCACCTCTCCATCGCGCGCCCGGTAGCGCCAGTACAAGCGCGCCGCAGCCCGCGCCCCTCGCGCCCGCTTCGTGGCCGGTGGACCCGCTTCCCGCGCCTCGCGTCTCGCTGCCACCCGCCCCACGCGCGATCGCTCTTTCCCGACCGGTGGCCCGCCTCCCCGCACCCTTTCTCGGCTGGTGGCCCGCGCGTCTTCTTCTCCTTCCTCCTCTTCTTCTCCACGCGCCAGTGCGCACCCTCTCGCTCGCGTTGCTCCTCCGCCGCAGACAAATCCTCCGCGCTCCTCTCTCACCTCGCGGGCAATTTAAAACCAGCTACGGGAGGGGACTCACCTCTCCCGCCACCTCTCCCTACAAAATCCCGGGATTTGGTTCATCTCCCGCCGGAGTGAGCAGGGCGGGCCGCGCCGCCCGCCACGTGCCTCCCCCTTCCGGCTATAAAGGCCCCTCCCGGGAGCCGCAATTGCGCCGCAACGCTTTACTCTTCTCTCCTCTGCCCGTAATTTAGCCGTAGCGCCCCGAATCCCTGCCGGCCCCCTTCTTCTTCCCGAGCTCCGGCGCCACCCTCCCGTCGATTCCGCCGCCGGCCAACCTAAGCTCCCGAGCTTGCGGGAGCAAGGCGAAGCCGACCCCCTCCTTCCCCGGGCCTCCCGTCGCCTGAACGTCGCCGGCGTCGACCGCCTTCCCGAACCGCCGCCGTCGCACGCCGCCAGCCCTCTCCGGTCACCGTCGACCCCGGCCGCCTACACCAGAAGACTCACCTTTGCGCGGAGTTCACATATCACGAAGCTCCCGAGCCTCCCGACCACCGCTCGCCGCCGCCGCCGTCGCCCGACTCTCTGCTGCGCCTCGCGAGCTACCTTAAAAGGGTACGTTGCCCTTATGGGGTAGGCAAAGCCTCCCCGCCCACTTGGTTACCAGCGCGCATCTCTTCCCCCCTCCGCTCCCGCGGCGCGCGTTCGAGCCCCCGGCTCCGCGCCTGCGGTCGAGCGATTTCTTTTAAAATCTCCGCTTACAGGTGGGCCCCACTGTCACCTGTCTGTACTGAGCGACCGTGACCGACCACTGGGACCCACCGGTCGATGGCACATCTCGCTTCGCCATACCGACATGTGGACCCCATGAACAAGAACTGCACCCACATGTCGCTGTACGTAAAGTAAATAAAAAGGGAAATTAAAATAAATCTGAAAATGCCAGTGGACCCCACTTGTCATCGGCACAGCAAGAAAAGAATTAAAATAAAAAGAAAATGACATGTGGGTCCCACTGTCAGAAATTTGATAATTTTTGGAATTTACTGAACTGAGAACTTCAAATAATCATAACTTTCTCATTTTAACTCCAACTTGAGTGAGACAAATTTCTAAAGTTTTCTAAATTCAAGATCTATCCAATGGAACTGAAATCATAATTTTTGGAGTTCATTTGAATTTTTGGTGATATTTTGTTGATTTGATGTTTTCTTTTTGTCCAAATTTTCGCGCACGATTACAATAGCTTACGAAGCTCAAGAGGAAGAGTTCGAGGCAGCAGCACTAGAAACTCCGGATAATCAAACACCCGACCACTGTGACCAAGGCGAGTCAATACTTTGATCATGTTGAACCTACATTTTATGCAAATTATTTTAGTTTAAATTATCAAATTGCACGCCGTTATGTTATATATACAAATACATGTTAATTTAAGATTTTAGTTACATGTCCATTGCTTGCTTGACTAATATTACACCTCCTTTGGAATACTTGAATATGTGAACCTTGTCTCCTTAGCAAAACTATAATGGTAACTTTCCAAAAGTAAGTCCGTAATTTATATATGCCATGCTTAGCATTGTTTAGGTAATCATGGGCGCGAGAACGCCCAAACATCACTTTAATCATGAGAAAAATTTGGTTGGGGCAGTCATGGTGGTAATGACTGATAAATGTTGGATATGATTATTTTATGTCTCCAAAAACCCCAACATGCTTAAATATCTGGGCGGATGGTTCGGGGTGTGTGGTGCAGGTGTGTACGAGAGTGTGGTTTGTGGTAGAACCATCCAGATATCACTAAGGACTGAATCTTGTCATGTCAACCCGTGTAAAACAGTACAACCACAAGTCTGTAAAGTACAACTTGGCTTAGTAGATTTACCGGACCCTGAAAGTCATCCTTCCAGGAGGAGGTGTGGGATAGTGCAAGCGGCAGTCTGTGAGACGGCTTGAATGGGACACCCGGGTAGGGTGAAGTTCTGCTGTGGCGGGCTAGCAGGGGTGGGGAACCAGCTGCTAGACGTTCAGAAGGAGGACATCCCGCACAACGTATGGGACCCACCGCAAGTGGGAACGACCCATAGGGTGAAATGATGGAAGGGCGAGGTACTTTAAAAGTCATCGTGATGGTCCGCTCAACCGCATGACTAAGGAATCGTGTGGGGCAACGAGTTGATTGTCTCTTGTGGTGAAAGTGTACAAACTCTGCAGAGTCAAAACTATTCGAATAGCCGTGCCCACGGTTAAGGGCGGACATAGGAACTTAACCAGATATAGTTCTATTTCAAAATGCTTTGTGGGTGGGAATGGAAAAGTGGAAGGCGATGGATCGCCTGGTTTGGAATTGTCCTGGGTGTCGTCCCAGTGGTAAGTTAAGCGGCTATAACGCTGAAGAATTGCTATATGGTGCAGATGCCATGTAATGGTGGATGGAATCTGAATCACTAGTAATATTGCATTCGTTCACAACATATACTTGTGTTCAAATTGCTAGGTCTTAAGGATTTTTATATAATTGTATTCAAAAGCACTCTTCGCCAAAAATAAAATAAACCTAAGCCATCTTTTGATTAGCCATACATGTTATATCTTGCATTCTGTGTGTTGGCTCGCTGAGCACGGGGTCGGAGTGCTCACGCTCGCTTTTGCGACAAAATTCAGAAGCAGGAACGCAAGACCACTACGCCTACGAAGATACTCCCGCCACGGAGGAGAAGGATAATGAAGGAAACTAAGGCGTAGGCTCCGTTGATTAGACATGGACAAGTGAACCTCCGGCGTTGTGTGCACGTATGTTACTAGTTAGCTGGCGACATATAATGCACACAGTACCTTCCAATCGCTTGCCTGTGGATTTGGGTTTGCTTTTGCTGTATTTCCGCTGTGTGTACTTGTAATAAGGATATTTGGCCTGATCGGCCCCCCTTTTGTAAACTCGATCACCCGACGTGGTGTATTTCAATTTATGTAATATAATGGATGATTATGCGATGTATGAAATGATTCAGCAATGTACCTGTGTGCACTAACTACTGATCCAGGGATTAGTGCAGTGAAACACAGTAAGATTCGGATTGAAAAATCCGGGTCTGACAGTGGCGGCCGGAGGGAGGGGTTTAGGGTTTGAATTTTCTTTTCAGATTTTGGATTTGTTTAGAAAAGCCTAGAAAATTCAATAAAGCTAAGAAAATATGAAATAAATCCCAAAAAATCCAGCAAAATTTACAGAAGTTCCTGGAGATATTTTGGACTTAGATAAAATATTTCCAACTTAATTTGGTATTTAATTTTCATACTTAAAATACTTTTTAATTTCAAAAATAGATTTTAAATTCCAGAAAACTCAAAAAACCAAATAAGAGCCAAATAAATCCAAATAATTAATTTGACATGGGATTTTTATAGAAAATCAAAATATCACTTTATTTAATAATATTTTTAGGTTTTACTTAAAATACTTTCCAAATCTAGCCTTTTCAAAAACAGAAATTCAGGGCAAATCCAAAAATAAAACTTAGGCAACAAAAATACTTATTTTAATTTAGATTTTATTTTAATATATTTTTTCTACTTATTTATTTATTTTTATTTTAATAAAAACCTAGGGCTGTTACACCCACCCTTGCTATCTCATCACAGAGGAAGACTACGTCGACTACGGTGAGGACCAGGACGAGTAGGTCACGCCTTACAGTCGTTTGCCTGTGGGCAGACGTGGGCTTCGCCTTTATCAGCTTGCTTCCGCAATTTCTTTTTCAGCTATTATTTGCCCACGTACAGTGATGTAAACGCTGGCCATAAAGCCGTACTCTTTAAATTTAATAATATTGTCATTGGTACTCGATATTTATCTTTATTGTCTACTGTGTGCACTAGCTGATTCTGGACTAATGCGATTTACACAGAGGATCCTGGAGTTGCCTCCGGGTTCCAACAATAGTGCAGCCTCATGTGGGAGGCGCAACGGCACGGTGTGGTGGTTGTGGCTGCATGCGGGCGGCGCAACCGACTATGTTGTTTCCCCCTTTTTCTTTCTTTTTTTTCTTTTTCAATCTACAGTACAACCAATATCTACTCAATTAGCTCGCGGTAGATTAAAGCATATTTGTACTGTAGAAGATAATCTAGAAAGTAAAATTTGCGGAATTGAAACGATCTAGATAGGAGATTCAATCTACGAGTATCGTGCTTCGACAATTACCTTTCAATCTAATTAAATGAGGCTTAGAGATAGGGCGGAGCAGATCGTACGGATAACGTGTTGAGGAACCATCACTAGCGAGTCCAGTCCGAACGATCGCTTCGTAGATAGAAGAAGAATCGCACATGAAGTAGTACATAAGCAATAAAATTGACATAGAGATTAGAAAAACTTTTTTGTCTTTCTTTATTATTATTATCTCCTCTTATATATAGGCTAATGGATAGAATGTCCACTATAGGCCACTTTGAGGCCCCGGCCTGGTTTCCCAACAGCTGCTTCCCCCCATTGGCCGCGCAACGGCCGGTATCTTCCAACCACCCGGACGCAATAGAAAACGCCTCGCTAGCCGCAGCGCCGCACGGCCACCCCACATGGACACATCCATACACCAACGACGAGTTTATAGCCCGAGAAGACGACGCCGAGGAGGGGAAGGAGAATACCGTACAATATTGCACAACGTTGTATGGCGAAAAAGTTTCGAAAAAACTTAGCTTAGATAGCTCCCTGGTTGACTTCTTTGGGGAGATTTTGTTCTGTTTTTTCTTCTTGTTTGGTGTGTGATTGTTCAGGTTCAACTGATTGATCTAGTTAGCTACCTGGGATTTGTGATATAGAGGAGAGCACAGGAGAGAGAGAGAGGTTGTTGGTTTTGGTTGTGGATGAGTGCTGCATTGGAGAGTGAGGGAGCAAGAATATGGCGGCGGTGAGGAGGGCGGGTTGGTTTCTTGGGCGGGAGATCAAGAGTGGGGATGGTTTCTTGAGCGTTGGTAATGGTGGTTGGTCGTCGTCGCGCGCGGCGGTTCCGCGCGCGCTGGCGCTGGCGCCAGCGCCAGCGGTGGCGCCTCCGGCGAAGGCAGCGGTGAGGCAGCAGCCGGGCTCATCGACGATGGCGGCGAGGATCACGCCGGCGGTGCTGTTCATCACGGTGGTGCTGGCCGTGGTGCTGCTCGTGTCCGGGCTGCTGCACATCCTGCGCCGACTCTTCCTCAAGAGCCAACACGCCAACGCCAGGGCCGAGGCGGTGGAGCGGCAGTTGCAGCAGATGTTCCACCTGCACGAGGACGGTGGCGCGGGGCCCGGGCTCGACCAGGCCGACATCGACGCGCTGCCGGCGTTCGCGTACGGCGAGCTGGCGGGAGCCAAGGGGGAGAAGAGGCCGTTCGACTGCGCCGTCTGCCTCTGCGAGTTCGCCGGCGACGACCGCCTCCGCCTGCTCCCGCTCTGCGGCCACGCGTTCCACGCAGCCTGCATCGACACCTGGCTCCGCTCCAGCTCCACGTGCCCGCTCTGTCGCGCCCTCGCCGCCGCCGCGGACACCTCCGTCGAGCCGGACGTCGAGGGGCAGAAGCAGGAACAGGAGGCATCAAACGAGGCCGCCGCAGGCAGCGTCGTGCTCCTGGTCAGGCTCGGCCGGTTCAAGAACCAGCAGGGCAGCGCCGACGCCGGCGGCGGCGAGGCGAGCACCAGCAGCTGCATCGACGCGAGGCGGTGCCACTCCATGGGCTCCTACCAGTACGTGCTCAGCGACGACAACCTACTAGTGTCCGTACACTGGCCGAACGGCAAAGACAGCAGCAGGAGCTCAGCCGCCGGTGTGAAAACGACGGCGAGCAATCATGACCAGCAGGGCAAGAAGGTCTGCGCCGGCGGGCGAGGCGACAGCTTCTCGGTGTCCAAGATCTGGCAATGGCGCGGCGGCGACAGGCGGCTCCCCGGCCTCCGCGCCGGCGCCTCGTCGCCGGCGGACGACGGCCTGCCGTGGGCGCCGGCGAGGGAGAATGGCACACGCACGAGGCAAGAAAGCGACGCCTGATGGACACCACACTCACATGTTTTCTTGTGCCTTTTGTTAGTAGCTAGCAATAAGCATTTCTTTTTTCTTTGTGTAATCATGCCATCTTCTCTTCTTCTTTTTTGCTGAATTTTTTCGCCTTTTCCCCCTGTACAATATCATCAGAACTGACGTCCAGGTTGCTGCATACTCCATACATATCGCCTACAAATTTTGTACTTTACCAGAACATTCTTGTGATTGATCTTTCCATGGACTTTGTCTTGTTTGTTGTACTACAACAGGATGGCCATAAGTCAGATTACTGTGGCACTGTCCCATGCTCAAGTACCATTAGCTCAACATAACGGCGCTGTGACAGGAGTCTGTTGCTCGTGTCTTCTCACTTGTTTTGTTCCTGTTCACTCGTAACCACCCGGATACATGCTACTCTCGTAGCTTGCATTAGTTTAAAATGCGACATTGCAAACTCACGATCTGAACCGTCTGATATAATTCGGGATTAATCCGCAATTCTAGCTGCGACGTGACGGCATTGTTCTTGTGTTTGTTTTGTTGAAATTAACTAGCTATGAGGTGAAATGGTTCGGTGGTTTAATGATTGATGAGAGGTAGCTAAACTCATCTACTAACAATAAACTTTTAGCTGATTTTTATGGTCTCTGATCTCCAAGTTAGTTGTACAGTACAGTCTACAGTGACTGTCGCTGGACCACGCCTTCGGACGTGATAGTCCATATCCAAGTGGGGGCGGCTACATTAGCAACTCATTATGGACTAGTATGTACATTAATAGCTGACAACAAATTTTAATTTTTTTTTCTGGCCTTAAGATGGTGATTCCTTACTGTTAGTTACGAGGCCCTTTGGTTTGACTAGGACAAACAAATTATATTTTTGGTTAGCTCAAGGAGACAAGGACTGTCTAACTCTTTTCTTTAAGATTTCGAGGTAAACTAACTAATCCTTCAACTCAACTATCTAAGTAAGGATCAGAGCATGTGACCATCCGTATAAGGACGACCAAGGATGGACAACTTTAACCACTGAATTATCATATCGTTCTCTGGATTGTGTGCCTATGACCGTATCAATGCTCTACCAAGTAGGAGCAACAACTATGAAGGATCATAACGCTACCAATCTCACGGTCATTTGACGAAGATGGATTAACAGGACCGGACCAACCTGTCGAAACTAGTTCGAGGCAGGCAAACCTACCATGGCTCAACGACTCATGATGGCATATACAATGCATAGCTGTTTGAAGTGGTGATTGTATTTTCTACCTATGCATAAGGTATTCAAGTCACCATCGAAAGCTCCCTCTCACCTAATGTATGGTGGCTCACTGGAACCATAGTGATATTTACATTTCAGCCCCTATAAATTTTTATTTCAGCTATTTGATTATACTTTTATTCAATATTTTACATTAGAAACCCTAGATAAAAAGATATAACAACAACCATCCCAAACCACTCGTCAGCTTCTTACTTTTTTCCCACTCTTTCCTCTCTCCCCCACTTTTCCTCACTCTCCTTCCCTCTCTCACTTTCCCACATCCTCCTCTCCCTCCCCGTTTGATCTCTGCTGTCGCCGCCGCCACTTCTAGTCGTTGCCCTGGCCCCATCGCCACTCTTCAATAACACCGGCCATCGCCAGCTAGATCCGGACACCGTTGTCGTCGCACGTCCCCTGCCCCCTCACTGTCGCAACTTCTCCCTCGGCATAGCGATCTTCCGCCTTCTAATCCAACCACCGCCGAGTTTGCTTGGCTGGATGAGGGCCCCGCTGACTTCGCCTCCTCAAATTCAGCTGTCGTAGAGCTCGCTTTGTCGGATCCGTCCGTCACCTAAGCTTGCTTAACCGAATCTGACAGCAATCCGAGTTCGCATCGCCAAATTCGCCTGTCACCAAGCTCGCTTCGTTGGATCCTTCCACCGCGGTGGACCAAGGTGCCCCACTCTCTCAATCTCTCCCTTCCTTTCTCTACCGCTATCATACGATCTCTCTTTCAAGCACCCATAGCTTCTGCAAGCTGCTCTGATACCTTACAAGACACCATCTCATCATTTATGGTGGCATCCGAGCCTAGGTGACACCCGGCCAGAGCACCGCGTTATGCATGCCTTGAGCATCCGAAGCTCAACTGCCATGTACTGTACCTAGCGGCAAGAGTAATCAGAAAGGTTGCATGGAGAGCACGAGGCAGTGCCTGTCACACCTTGCCTTTGGAGCTTAGCTAGCGCCATCTGCAAGAAAGCGTCGACCACCTTTTCGTGGCAATCTTTTGCACGCAGTCGTTGTCAGTAGCTGCACGACACGGTAGTTACGAGGGTTTGGGTTCCAGTACCGGACCGGCCAGATCCCAGAGCCGGCCGGTTCCGGAAAACCGGGCCTAGGTAACTGTCGGTTTTTCTTGGGGGCTTGGGTTTTTTCTTGTGATTATTGAAGCTTAAATAGTTGGAGCATACGTAGAACTACACAAGTATACACATTTTGTGAAAAAAAAAATTAGAGGTTACGAACCAGGGTGACCATCTTGGGACAAAGCGGTACTTGGGAAGCTGGCTGGGTTTCGCTGAAATCCTGAATCCTGGTGGTTAGCCTGTGGCTGTCCTGATGATAGAACTTTTTTTTTCAGATATTAAAAATTACTTTTTAGCTTATTTACAGTAATTAATTTTTAAATATAGTGTCTTTTTGAAGAGCATCTGTAAATTACTTGTAGTACATACTACAACGACTTTATTTATATCGGCTAAAAATCGCACATGAGTTTCTGTTACTCCGTATTCTCTCATATAAACAGCCCAAAAATCATAAGTCGTAGCCAAAAGTTATAAACCGAAATCAAAGAAACAGGTCCGATGCTTTATGCCAAGAGACATGAGGATCGTATCACAGCTAACAATTCGGCGAGCTTCACTTGGTCACCGAAGCAAGTAGACATCACCTTCTCATATGGCAGATGAGGGTTCGTGTCCTCGACGCCTCGCTTTCTCAGTTATTGCTGCGTGGTACATGGGCGCCTAGCAACCTACTGATGCAGTGCTGACCATGCATGACAAGCGATATGCATCACATTTTCGCAACTGTTTCGTGATACGCCGCGACGACATACACGATGCATCTAGACTCTTTAAGAGTGTGCAATACAAGCGTCAGAGAACGGATTCAGGCAAACAATTTTGTAAGTCGAAGCAAGCCAGGAGCAGTACATGACTACTACATGTCCATGGATTTCATTTCTGGTGCTGCAAAGTTCTTACAGGAGGCGAGCCTCCTTTTCCAGTCAAAGCTGCCTACAAATACATCACCACTGATGGTCTTTAACTTTAAATGAATACCTTACAGTTTGTGTCTGCTATCTTTTTCGCCATCGGTGACGATGCTTCATGCCGGCTAGTTTAGAACTCTGGGTGTTTTCTTGTTTTGGCAACGATGAGCAGCGGTGGTCGTCGGAGTTTTGACGATGTTGGACTGAAAACACTTCGCTAATAGACTCGAGCTAATTGCTAGTGGTGGCTCAAGTGACAATCTCAAGTATATCTTCGAAGGTCACATGGCTATGGCTGACAGCCTCCCTTCGAGAGGACATGGCCGTTACAACCTTGAGTAGTCTGATTACTTCGCTGCATCCGTCGACGTAGTACTTCGCTTTGCTAGCCTTCTGGCCAACGGAGCAGGCAAAGACCTCTGGGACGGCAGGAAACACAGAACGAGAAGTAGCGTTATTGATGCTTTCAAACATGTCCTCATCTGATCGATCATTACCAATGCACATCAGAAAATCCGGTGCTTTCTCATTGTTGGCTAATGTTCGAATGACCTTGTCCACAACATTCCCCTTGCTAACTCCCTGTATCAATGAATGATGCATTCGTTCAGATATTGCAAGGCTCAAAAAGCATGAGGGTGATAAAATATACCAAATGGTTGTGGGGAAAAAAATCTGAATGCACAAACCTGGGGTTTAACTTCTACAATCTGATGACCACGCTTCACGACAACAGGTTCATTTGCTAGCACCCTCTTAAGATGACTCACCAGTTCCTTTGCCTGGCAGGAGCCAAAGTCATGATCTGCATACTGATAATGCCATACTAGAGCACTCTCCTTTGACTCTATTGAAGAACCATCAGTTGTCTCCTTGTATATGTGCATGACAGGATCAGCAATGTGTTTCCATTCACAATCTAGACCTGATGAGCTTGTTTCCCATTCAGCTGCTCTGTTCCATCTGTAAGAACAAACATGGTTCATCAGTCAATACTTGAATACTGCGAAAATTACATAATGGAGTGTATACCAAAAAAATTCTATGATCCTATTACCTGATAAAATAGCCATGTTCAGCGGCAATACCAAGCTTCTCACATGAAGCAAACCACTCGCTTAGGGAAGTGCGCCCTCTTCCGCTGACTATGAATACACAGTTCTTCGGATCATTGCACAAGTTGTTAAGGATAGAAACCAGTTCTGCACTTGGAGCTTTGTTGACTGATGACTGGGGCACAAGGGTGCCATCATAGTCCAGAAATATCAGCCTCCTGTTAGCCTTCTTATAAGAAGAAGCAAAGTGTTCTAAAGTAAGTCTTCTAAATCCAGGAGAAAGAGCTATAACTCTAAAATTCAAGCCAAACCCAGTGGTCCAACACCTTCGGCTATAGTGATCGTTGCAAGCTCTGTCTAGATCAAGGGCAAAGCTGCGTGCCCAGTAGGCAACGTCATGAGAACTAACATAGCGATAATGCTTGTCATGCCGCAGCTTCTTCTCAGATTGTGTCAGATCCGTTGCATGATATAATGCATCGGCCACATCTTCTACACTCCAAGGATTTACCCTGAAAGCACCGCTAAGAGATGGGGAGCAACCAAGAAACTCAGACACAATTAGTGTGCTTGTGTGAATTGAGCCCTTACCAACACCTCTGAGGTTATCAATCTCCTCATTTCCCTGCCTGCAGACTGTATACTCATAGGGTATTAAGTTCATACCATCCCTCACAGCATTTACAATACAGCAGTCAGATGCAGCATAAAATGCAATCTTTTCATATAAAGGAATCGGGTGGTCAATTAGGACAACAGGCTTGTAATCAGCAGAACCATACTTATTGTTAATCCTCGCAGCTACGGAGACAGTTTCATTTATTGCTTCCTCCACATCTTTTCCAGTGCTTCTTGCAGGATTGACAATCTGTACAAGGACAATCTTCCCTCTAAGCTTTGGAGTTTTCTCCAAAAGAAGTTCCAAGCCAAGCAACTTTAGACTGATTCCTTTGAAGATATCCATGTCATCTACACCTAACAACACCATCTTGCCTTTGTATCTATGCTCGATTTCTTGAACCTTGCTAATTGTGGCAGGCAACTTCAACATAGACTCAAGCCGGCCAACATGTACACCCGCTGCAAGGATCTTGAGGCTTACCGTTCGGCCAAAGTACTCTATACCAATGTGACCACGTTTTAACTCATAATTAAGGCCTAACAGTCTGCTGCAACATGAAAGGAAGTGGCGGGCATAGTCGAATGTTTGAAAGCCAATGAGATCAGCATTAAGCAGGGACTTTAGGATTTCATCCCTTACTGGCAGTGTCCTATAGATTTCAGAGGAGGGAAATGGGCTGTGGAGGAAGAAGCCAACTTTGATCCGGTGCAGCTTCTTTCTTAAAAAGGTTGGGAGAAGCATGAGGTGATAATCATGAACCCACACAGAATCGTCATCTGAATTGATTTCCTCCATAACTTTGTCAGCAAAGATTTTGTTGGCCCGAACATAGGCTTGAAAAAGGGAGCGGTCAAAGAGCTCACCTTTGTCAAGGCAAACAGGAAGCATATAGTGGAAAAGTGGCCATAATTGCTGCTTGCAGAAGCCATGATAGAACTGCTGCTGGAGATCATCTGGGAGAAAAGTTGGTATGCATCTGTGTTCGCTAAAGATCTTCTGAGAAACTTGATCTTGCTCACTAGGATCAACTTGAACCTTCAAACTACCCACATAAACAACTTCACTCTCAGCTGGAAAACCGTCTTTAAGTTGGACAAGAAGTTGATTGTCATCCAATGAAAAGGACCACTGTCCGGTAGCTTCATCTTTTGTGCAGTTTAGTGGAAGAAAGTTGGAAACAACTATTTTTCTCTCGAAACAAGAAGATGCAGAACCAACTGAATCATCAGCGTTACTTGTTTCCCAATCAGGATTAGATATGATGCCAGGAGAGGTCACAACACGGGGAAGAGATCTAAAAGGTTGTTGAAAGTCAAACACATCTTCAGAACCCATTTCTAGAAGATTTGAATATGACTTCGAAACCATGATTCCACAACCTTCTGCAGCAAAGAGAAAATCAAAGAATACCAATAATTAGGCCTTTACAACAAAAATCATTAACTTCACATATACATGCAATCTCGGGGATGAAATTATAAAAAGAACTAGCATGTTTACCCGTGCAACTGCGCAATTAGATATTATAATACAATTGTTTTTTATATACAACTCCACTTTCTATAGTTGAAATAAAATTGCATTTGTTATATAACTCTAATATCTATATATATGATTAATCAGCACTGTTATAATCTAGCCCTACCAAAATAAGTGGTGGAGATCCTTCTCTCTCTTTCGATTAATGTGAGTCTAGGATTTTTTTTCTTTTTCAGATTATTGTGGGATTGTTTTGCCTTAAAATGAAGGAGGTGCATTGAATATCGTCAATTATATTTGATATACAATTGTACTTGTTATATAACTCTAATATCTATATATGATTAATCTGCACCGTTATAATTTGACCTTATCAAAATAAGTGGTGGAGATGCTTCTCTTTTTCTTTCAATTAATATAAGAATTTCTATGATTTTTTGTCTTTTTTAGGATTATTGTGGGGTTTTCTTACCTCAAAACGAAGGAGGTGTGAATATCACCAGTTGTTTTTATTTGTATAGATATGAGCTTCTAGCTACCACTATTTGTTTTCTCAAACATCAAACAAACTACATGTTCACATTTTCTTTTTATAAAACATCTACCTTACTACATCATCTATTATAGACTAAAAACCAATTACACGTGACTTATAAATTCTCAAAAAGAGGGAAAAAACCCACAAAAATGGGTAAATAATTAATGTCAGGGAATAAATTATAATTGAACACCCACAATTAAAATTAATTCCTACAAAAGCAACAGCACAACAGAACGAAAACCTCCATGGAGGTGTAGTTGATACAGAATACATGCACCACTAAAAAACCATGAATTACTTACTGGTTTGTAAGTAGCATCTTTTGCTCCAGGGCAAAAGTGCAAAGCATGTGAAAATAGTATTTATAAGATTCTAGCTGATAGATTCTAGTTTATAACCTATGTATTCAGGTATAACATGAAAACATCTCATGATTTTTTTCATGATGAGCTCTCCAAAGATCCAAAACAAAGCACATCTATCTTCTTGTTTAGGACCACAATATCCACTCCAAACATCATTTAATAAAATGGACCACACTCCTACCAAAATAACACAAAAGTACGAATTCAAGGACCACCTTCTATCAGCATGACGCAAACAATACGCAATCTAATCATTTCCCTCTCACCAATCACAAATATCAGCATAAAACTGTAGTGTCATGCCATCTTCACCACCGTAACGTATCTAGCTGCATTACTTGGCATGCCAATCAGGACTTGTCATTGCGCCAATGGAATCAGCTCACACATAAACTTCAAAACCTATTTGGTGAGATCTATTCTGTAACAGACTAGTACAGACAAGGCAAGGTGGCTAAAGGAAACTTGATCCATCCCAATTCCTGCTCATCCTACAGTGGCAACAGTGTGTTGAATGCAACTGGCATTGCCATTAATTCGATCAATGTATGTCCAAAATTCCAGCCTATTTGCACGTTCCATTACAGTCTCCTCCAGCGTAGTAGCTACTGCCCAATATACCATCGTTTGGCATGGCTATGGGCTCAAAGCACACCTAACTGGACCAAGCTCATACAGCAAAATGGTAATGGTTGAATTATTGCAATCAATGTGCCATGCAGTATATCTTGGAAATTAAATTTCCCTGTAGACAACACATGATCCTGCCTAGCATTGCACATAACTGTGAGACCACGACTAAAAATTTATTTGTCATCACGCCACACAGCAGTCAGATCAGCAGAACTGTAACTAGAACTGAAGGTCTTGCTATGGCATCACACATTGGGCAAACAACAAAATTATGCCTTAGAACTAAATATAAATGTAACTTCTAACATTTTCAGGAAAGAACTAAATCTAGCATACATATAGTTTATTGGGTTAACTGAAAAAAAATGGCATCGACCATACAAAATCCAATATCAATACATGGCAATCCATAGGCTTAGTTCCCTTGTTTTTCACACTTTGTTACTTTTTTCTCTCTTGGAGTTGGGATAGCTACCAACTAGTAAATGGAAATGCCAGTGAGATAAGAGATAAGCACTAAGTGGGCTCACAAAAGGCAGCGTCAAAAGAAGCCCCTTTTTCAGTTGGTTCACATCAACAATTCCTCCCCAACTCAACCCTAAACCAAGAACAATTTCCTCCAAGCAAAACGAACGGCAAATGAAACAATTAATCACCTAAGAGAAACAAATCACAATCCCCAAGCTAGCCCACAAGATTGCTCTTTTCCTAATTTAAATAGGGTCACTCTTTTCCAACCTAACAAATCAAGAACCAAGGAAAGAACACGGCTAGATGGGCCAAGAAACAGAAGGATCAAGAAGGAGAGCGAGCGCTTCTCACCGCAGCGACAAATTTAGAGAACTCCCCAAATCCAAATAGCAACTTCTTGGCACCTTCTCCTCCTCCTCTGCACCTTCTCCTCCTCCTCTTCTCCCTTCCCCTTTCCTCCTAAATATTTATTGGCCTCTGCTTTTATCCGCCACCCCCCACATTAAACACCAAACTACCACAGGCAAAGCCTATGCTATGCAGAGGGAGAGAGGAGACAGGTAGACACGGTGGACACCGGCGGAGGCAACAAGAACACAGATGTCGAGCAGTCGAGGGTCAGTGAGAGTGAGAGAGGAAATGTCTGACTTGTGAGGTTATGCAATTTTGGATGATTCAGAGGTTTTCTCTTGGAATATTGCAACGCGCCGGCTGCACTGGACGGTTTTACCCCTGATGCTCTTGCTCATCCACGCACATGCCATTAGGGGTGGAAACGGATCGGATACGATCGAATAGTCTCAAATACGAATACGAATCTATATTTTTAAAACAAATACGAATTCGAATATTTTCAAATACGGATACGAATATTCTCAAATACGAATACGGATATTTTCGAATACGGATTTTCTCGGATACGAATATCGGATAAAACGGATTCCTAACGGTTTTGCCGATTTTTCATCGGTTTTTGACCGGTTACCAGTTTTAAACCGCCTAAATTCAAGTTTTGAATCACAAAATTTGTACGGATTTTTCATGGGTTCTAGAAACGGATCAAATACGAATCGAATAGTCTCGAATACGGATACGGATACGAATATTCTCGAATACGAATGCGAATACGAATACTCTCAAATACGGATACGAATATTCTCGAATACGAATATTTTCGAATACGGATTTTGCTTACCATATTCGGATTTCTCTCGGATACGAATATCGGATAAAACGAATTATCCGTTACCGTTTTCCACCCCTACATGCCATTACGGATAAGATTGCCCTTTCGGTTGTGATTATTTTATCCATAAATCTGGTAACACTTTAATCCCAAATATAAGTCCGATATATAAAAGTATAAAACCAAAAGGCATATTATTTAAGTAATATTTTATAAGATTAGATTATATTTATCTCTAATAGAAAGATTGGTACTATACCTGTTTAATAGGAACAATTATAGTCTAATTATATTAAATATTACTTAAATAATTTATTTTTTAAAATATATGTGTCAGATTTATATTATATATATAACGGAGGAAATTATTAATTATTATTCTATGTGCTTGAGGCTTGACGTCTCCGTTTTGCTTTGTGTGCCTACTCTATTTTATTTATCTCGAGAGAGAAGCTTCGAAGTTTCAGGTAAGACGCTTGGGAATTGCCGGTGTTTTGGATGGTAATCTCCGTTCTAACTATGTATGCTTTTCTTTAATTTTTCCGGATTATGCGCGGAATTGTCCATGGATCAAGTCATTGTACCTGTATTTTTTTAGTTGTAGGATAGGATGAGTTGGTTTGTTCACGATGTGTTTATCCCATCCTAATTGATGTAGACTAATATGCTTTTGTTATTTTCGAGGGGTTAACTTCAGATACTTTTGTGATTTAGTGTTAGGAGAGCTAGCTCGATATCATGGGCTATTGAGCTAGTACAAACATGATTCAAACATAAGTTTTCATCGAATCGGATCTCGTTGAACTGGACTTAGTTTGTTCAATCTATTTGTTGGCAGTACGATGAAAACGGCTACGACTTATCTGGAACGCAATAATTTTATAGAAATTTGGCAGGGAACAATATAGTTCCACTATGACTTGTACGAAGTTCCAAGTTCCAAACCGAACCTTGCTCATATGATATTATAGGGCCTGTTTTTTTTTGCTGCAACTTATGACTTTTGGCTGAAATTTTTGAATTTTGACTGTTTACGGTACAGATTACGGAGAGATCGATACTTATTTGCGATTTTGGCTGGTACAGATGTTGGGCTTTTAACGTGTACTACGTTTAACTTGTAGACCCCGTTTTGAGAAAATACTACATTTAAAAGTTAGATATTGTAGCGGTTGCCATAAGCCGGCCAGCTTGTGCCCTGCTGAACAGGGCCATACTCTGGTTTTATGTTTGCATGCTATTCGCACACCGTAACACTGATGTGATAACAATGTATGCATGATATATCATGGCGATGTCAATTGTCAACAATTACCACTTTTCATTGTGATCAATATAGAAGGAATGGTAGATTCTTGAGAAGAGGAAGGAACAAAGTACTTCCCTTTCAAGAATTAAAGAAAGGAGACTTGTGAAATGTGATTAACCACTATTGACCCATGCAATACAAGTTGTGTGTGTGTGTGTATGGCAGCAATTAGTAATTAATCAGGACGGCAACCTGGCGATGTCTCATGTCTGTGTAATAAATCTTTAATTAATCTTTGTCTAAAAAAAGATAGCTTACTTTTCCCCCCCGATGTAGTAATTAATCTTTCGTTTTCAGATGGAATATGCATGGACCTAAAAAGGCGATCATTTCAGGTCAAGACTAGTTATTTTTTCCCCCTGTGCTCATCTTAGGCAGGGGGTACGTGTTGATTTAGCTATCATGTTGTGAGCATTAGTTTATCTTATCCTTATTAGCAAAGATGGTTATCTAGTTGGACACTACTACTAGAAAAAAAAAAGACGATCAAGCACGTAACAACTGACAACGACACCTAGCTCTTCTTCTTCTTCTTTTTGACAAAATGATCAGATCAATTAGGCTACTGGCCTACCAGCAAGAGTAGTGTGTGTTAATTTGCTTCTATTAGCATAATGGTGTACATGCATGTTTAGATTCGATTTATTCTGATTGGACTAGAAGACAATTAACCGGAGAACCCCTGAATCCATGGACTCATAAGATCGAGCACAATTTCTTTTGTGCTTCTTTTCCTTCTTAAAATTAAGCGAGGGGGATCGAAATAGTTCTCCTTTGTTTGCAAAAAATACAGTAGTTTAATGCAACATTGGTGGATCAGAATATTAATTTAGAAGTTTACAGGAGCTACATAAATAGTTTCTCATTTTGATTTGCACCGTGCTCGATCGTTGACATCAAGAAATACTAGGAACGTATATTACGATTACTTTGACGAGTTGCAGGTTTCGGACTTGCACATCCAACGATTAAATAGAGGTATTTGGTCGTCTATAGCTCAGGAGAGCTGGTGATAACACTTGGGTTTATACAGCTGTGGTAGAGGTGGTCTCCATCTAAACCCATTCAGCCTGCTAAAGAGTTGTAAAGTCCAAAACGGGATATGTGTAATGACATAGATACCCCTATGGAGGGCACATTAAGGGCAGAATTGTAAAATACGTTTCATGGAAATATATATATGTCCTGGACATAGGGAAGGGGCAAGCATTGTCCATCCATCTCATCTACTCCACTACTCTCCTACTTTACTGTTTGGTTAATAGCCACAACAGTTGGTGCCGTCTGTGGGACGACGGAGAGCGAGCCATAGACTTTGAGAAGTGATGGCACCCAAGAAAGTTTCATCCACGACGAGAAGAAAGTGGAGCATGACGACACCACTCGTGTCAACGTCAGGAACAGGCACTGATGGTAACACTAGCGTCGTGAGCATCGATGTCGACACCCGTGGAGGGGCGGCTGGCCTCGCCGCTAGCGTAGCGGCTGTTAACACCCGTGGCGCGGTGGCTGGCCTCGTCGCTGGCGCGGCGGTTGGCCTCGGTGACGGCGCTGAATCCATGGACTCATAAGAGCACAATTTCTTGTGTGCTTCTTTTCCTTCTTAAAATTAAGCAAGGGGGATCAAAATAGTTCTCCTTTGTTTGCAAAAAATACAGTAGTTTAATGCAACATTGGTGGATCAGAATATTAATTTAGAAGTTTACAGGAGCTACATAAATAGTTTCTCATTTTGATTTGCACCGTGCTCGATCGTTGACATCAAGAAATACTAGGAACGTATATTACGATTACTTTGACGAGTTGCAGGTTTCGGACTTGCACATCCAACGATTAAATAGAGGTATTTGGTCGTCTATAGCTCAGGAGAGCTGGTGATAACACTTGGGTTTATACAGCTGTGGTAGAGGTGGTCTTCTTCTAAACCCATTCAGCCTGCTAAAGAGTTGTAAAGTCCAAAACGGGATATGTGTAATGACATAGATACCCCTATGGAGGGCATATTAAGGGCAGAATTGTAAAATACGTTTCATGGAAATATATACATGTCCTGGACATAGGGAAGGGGCAAGCATTGTCCATCCATCTCATCTACTCCACTACTCTCCTACTTTATTGTTTGGTTAATAGCCACAACAGTTGGTGTCGTCTGTGGGACGACGGAGAGCGAGCCATAGACTTTGAGAAGTGATGGCACCCAAGAAAGTTTCATCCACGACGAGAAGAAAGTGGAGCATGACGGCACCACTCGTGTCAACGTCAGGAACAGACACTGATGGTAACACTAGTGTCGTGAGCATCGATGTCGACACCCGTGGAGGGGCGGCTGGCCTCGCCGCTAGCGTAGCGGCTGTTAACACCCGTGGCGCGGTGGCTGGCCTCGTCGCTGGCGCGGCGGTTGGCCTCGGTGACGGCGCTGAATCCATGGACTCATAAGAGCACAATTTCTTGTGTGCTTCTTTTCCTTCTTAAAATTAAGCAAGGGGGATCGAAATAGTTCTCCTTTGTTTGCAAAAAATACAGTAGTTTAATGCAACATTGGTGGATCAGAAGGTTAATTTAGGAGTTTACAGGAGCTATATAAATAGTTTTCTCATGTTGATTTGCACCGTGCTCGATCGTTGACATCAAGAAATACTAGGAACGTATATTACGATTACTTAGACGAGTTGCAGGTTTCGGACTTGCACATCCAACGATTAAATAGAAGTATTTGGTCGTCGATAGCTCAGGAGAGCTGGTGATAACACTTGGGTTTATACAGCAAACAAACAAAACACTTGGGTTTATATTTAAACTCACCGAAACAACACGACTGTTTCGCCGTTAGATTACAAAGTGAATTTCACAAAATTGTAACTTTAGTGGTTAAATTATCAGTTTGCTACAACTTTAATCGAAGATTTGAAGTAGCTACACTATTAGGAGACCAACTTCTTAAGGAAATGCAACTCTGTCACGCTTGGGCTGTCCTGATAATCTGGGCCTACATATCATACGCTTAGGTGCTACTGTGGCCGTTACGGTGTGCCAGCATGGCTCAGACCGAGACGCCACGTCAATGCCAGCGCGGCTCTGACACACCATGCAAGCGCTAACCCGGCTCGAATCTGCACGCGTGTCATCATTGCCGCCACGCGAGTGCCTGCAATGCCGGTGTGGCGGCTCCCTCTTCACCCTAGTCAACTTGTAGAATCTCGTTGCGGGGGTAGAGGCGGTGCTAGCCACCAAAGAAGGCGAGAAGGAGGGTGTTGGTGGGCTGCACCATGGGTCTATTTTTGTAGGCTATGGTATTTAGCTACGACTAATTAGTATAATAAATATTGATTGCTGAAAAAAAAACAAAGCTAAAAGACAGCTCAGAAAGAATGAGGCCATGGTGTTGCTCATCACGACAAGCTTGAACTTCCCAAAGAGGTGGGCACGATGGGGCACAAATGGGCACCGTCGCTCGCTGAGGAGCATGGCAGCGAGGTTGGGCAAGAGGCCCGACCAAGGCGGTTGTAACGTCTTATTTATGGAGGTGCTTGTAACCCCCACAACTGCTTAGGACTGTCCAGTTGCGGAGTAACCTAGTTTTGACGCAGAGGATATGCAAGAACAAAGTTATCTTATAATATAAAAGAAAGATCCACTGGCAAACTTGAGTGCAGGAAATTTCATTAATAGATTGTTCATCGTTGTCCATTGATCTTCTGTTTATTGTTTAGCAAGTAATGAGTACAATCGTACCCAGCAAGTCATAAGAGTAAATCCTAATATATCTACTTGTAAGGATAATCAATGGAATGGAATGTACTGGTTTTATTATAGAGAGTGGATGCAGTTTTATTTGCAATCATTTTTAAACATGAAATATTGAATCTAAAACTAATAAGATTAAGGGGGTTTTCAACAGTTGATTACACCACTCACTCAGATTAAAACATACAGAAATCTACTTATGCCTTATTGCTGGAATCACCCAATAAACACAGCTTCATTTTCCGGAAGCACGGTGTATCGAATATTATTTATTTCACTCTGTAGAGTTGCTCAGCTTTACCAACAAGATTTCTCAAACTCTCAATGTCAAGCTATAGACATACTTCAACTAGCGTGCGACTGAGTTGAGAAAATAAGGTTTTTCACTACTCAATTCTTTATATAGCCTCTACTCGATAGATTATAGACCACACAAACTCAGGTATCCACTTGCCAATGCGAAACACACCTATCTGGTTTTGTGAGGACCTATCGTTGTTAAGTATGGTTTTACTGTTTCCATACCACGCTCCCTTACTCCTGTAGAGATTCAATCGATTTGAGCAACTACTAGACTAGTGTTGATAAGTCAACACTTATAGTTGAGCTTTTTCTGTGTCCTTTACTGATCATAAGGTTGCAGTTATTACTTTTTCACCTTGAGATTGTCAACCAACCTCCACCCTAGGGTAAAATCGTGGACTCTAACCATCTAGTGGATTTCCACGAGACTCCTTACATCTCCTTACCCTAGAACTGTTTAAACAAATCTACCGGCCAAAATCCAAGTGATCATTTAGTAGTACAAACATTTTGGATGAAGTATTCTATAATTATTAATAGAGTAATTTAAATATTACTAAAGTTGTCAAGGTGAATATGGCCTCAAATTAAATAGGTTATTTTTTAGTGGTAGGACATAACTAATTTACATGTCATTCTAAACATTTATTTTAATCAAATAACATTGCATAAATAACAATAATGCAAATATGGGATTCAATATAGTCAAAAAGTTGTAACTTGTCTTGCTGCTCTGTGAACTCTACTGTCTCATACACTTTGACGATTGGATCTGGTCATTGCACGACCGCCTCAGAGTACTCAGGAGCTAGCACAAAAATATAAAACAACATGAGCCTACGCTTCAATTTAATAAAGCTAGGAAAATAAATAAAATAAAAGGAGTAAAATATAATAAAAACCAAATAGAGTTGGTTTGGATTTTATTATAGCTAGATTTGATGGAATGGAGGCCAAAAATGAAGTCATGGCATTGAAACGATCGAAATGGGGTATTTTCTTTAGATTTTTAGGGTTCGGTGAATAGTACAGCTACAGGAACAAACATTGTTGGGCCAGCCCAGAGTGAACAGCACAGCCCGCATGAACATAAACCGGTTTCGGCCTTTTGGACTGGTCGATTCAGCCCACGCTGCGTGGCCGAACTGGCTCGGCGTGCGCACGCACGGCTGCTCAATACACGACACGCGGGTGATTGCAATTGAGCCACGGTGCCATCCAGTGCCTTCGTCTACCTTCGGCCGGTCCTCGACAGTAGGAAAACAAGGGTACGACCCCTTATACGATTCGACGCCGATGAGGTTCTCCAACAGATGAGAACGGTATAGATGGTTTTCTCAAGCAACAGTAGTTCCATTTTGGGGCTTTGGGTGGAGTAGAGGCGGGTGATGGTGGCCGGCGGCATGAGAGAAAGTTCCGAACTCCACAGTTGTGCTAGGGTTTCTTGGTGGTTTGCTGGTGAGATTGAGGGTGGTTTGGCCATATGTGGGGCATAGGGTTCACGGTAGTGTGTTAGATTGAGGAGGCCTACTAGAGGGAGAAAATTGAGAATATGCCCTCCAACTAGATGGAAATCTAGGATATACCCTCCTTTAGATCCTAATTGATAATATACCCTCCTTTAAAGTGTTTTGTTAAGAAAATGCCCTTTTTATACCTTTCCATTAGTTTCTATTGTATTTCTCTGTATTCCTTCACTTAAAATGACCTATTTACCCCTGAGTACTTCTTGTGCATCATTTGAGCACCCATTAGCCTTCCCAGGCGCGGGCCAGGGCAATGTGGGCCAGCGCGGGCGCGCGGCTAGTGGCCGACGACGCGGTCCAGGGTGGCACGCGGCCGATTTTCCCGATTTTAAGTGAAGGCCAAATCATCCTGGGAAGGCTAATGGGTGCTCAAATGATGGACAAGAAGTACTCAGGGGTAAATAGGTCATTTTAAGTGAAGGAATACAGAGAAATACAATAGAAACTAATGAAAAGGTATAAAAAGGGCATTTTCTCAACAAAACACTCTAAAGGAGGGTATATTATCAATTAGGATCTAAAGGAGGGTATATCCTAAATTTCCATCTAGTTGGAGGGCATATTCTCAATTTTCTCTACTAGAGGAGGGTGAATAGACAGTCTAAAAATTCTTTTTTCAATTAATTATCAATTTCTATTTGGCTAAACCAAGCAAATAATGTGGAAGCTAAACTCAAAAAGGTTTAGCACAAATAACACCTAAAACAATCGGGTTCACCTAAGTGTACTAACAAGATAAGCCTTTGACAAGATTTGCAATCCTAGGATAACAAGCAAATAATTTAATTCTATGAATGTAAATTGATCACAAGAAAATAAATCACAATTGACATGGTTCCTTTTAACCGTAGTTTTCGGAGACTTACCGATCTCCCCTGATTCACGTTGAGGTTAGCCCAAACGAAGTGGACTGGCTTTATGAATTAAGCCGAAACATCTCAATTCACTAGTGGTAGACCGCTCCGGATAGGTGAGCTCCAACCTTCACAACTTTACCGGGCCTTCTCACAACTTTCTTTGAGAAGATCACCATGCACAATGCCTCCAATGCTATCTAGGAGTCAACAAACTCCAAGAGTAATAAGTCAAGCCCCTTGCTTGACTCTCACCACGTGCAATAGATACACACAACTCAAATGGATATACAATCTTCCTCTAGATGCAACATATACAATCTAGAGCCTTCTCTTTACTCACAAGGTACAACACATGCACAATTAAGAGGAGGACCTCACACTAACTCAAGAGAGTGAAATAGAGTGCCAAAAATTATTCTCCAACTGGCCACAGGGGGTATATATATACCCCACACCTCGAAACTAGCCATTGGGACAGAAAATCAGGATTTTCAGAAGTACCGCAGACAAACAATCGGTACTTCCTCTCCCCTCAGTAACGGTCAGAAAACTAGCCATTGCAGGCAAATCCGATAGTTCCGACATGCAAAGTCTGGTACTACCAATCATCGGAAGTACTGCAGCACTCATGCAGAACTACTGATTTCCTCGGGGACGAGAAGACTCCACATAAGTGTCTCTATGGAAAAACTGTACCGCTACACAAGCTAGACGTTCCGCAAGTCGGAAGTACCACTCACACAGAGCTGATAGTACTGCTCACTGATCGAACCGCTCACACAAAGCCTATCAGACCGCTCACACAGAGCTGGTCAAAAGAACAGATCATCGACCACAATGGTCCCTGACCACGTCGGATGGTTCGACCACTCAGGTCTCTGACCATGTTGATCTTCGATCACGTTGTCCGGTTCGACCACACAGGTCTTCGACTACGCTGGTCTCCGACCACGCTGAGCTTCAACCACGTTGTCCTATTCGACCACATGGGTCTCCAACTACGCTGGTCTCGACCACATCGACAATGTCAATTTTTGACTGTGTCAAGTTTCGATCACACAGATCTCTGACTTCTCTATCGATCTTCGACCATGTTGTATTAATCATGTCAGTTCGACCACGTCGATTATGACCACACAGGTCTCGACCACGTCAGTTCGATCACACTGGTCTTCGATCACAGATCTCGACCATGTCGGTTTTGACCACATCGGTTTGATCACGCTGGTCTTCTCTCATATAGATCTCGACCACGTTGGTTCCAACCATCTTGGTTTGACTACGCTGGTCTTCAATCACATAGATCTCAACCACATTGGATTCGACCGTCTTGGTTCGACCACGCTAGTCTTTGATTATACAGATCTCGACCACGTCAGTTCGAACCACACATCTACACTTCATGTCCAGGTCATCGTCTTTACAAGCATCAATATATGATACATCCTTCACTTGACCTCCATCAATACATGATAAGTCTTCACTTAACTTGATAATCAATACATGATGATCTTCTCTTGGACATGCATCAACTCATGAAGTCATCCCAAATCTTCCTCATTTGTGGAACGTAACATATTCATCCAACTCAGAAAATGTTAGTCCACAAAACAATTGCCATCAATTACCAAACTTCACCATTAACACATAATTGAGGGAATAGATTTTACAATCTTCCCTTTTTGGTAATTCATGATAATCTCAATAAATAATAAGATAAAAATTGAATTGCAAGTATATAACGTATATACAATACTTGTATACTCTAAGATAAGCTTTTAAAGTAAAGATTACTTATCCGGTTGTCATAATTATCTAAACATTAACACATAAAGGAAGAACTAAATGAGAACCTGATTATGAGTATATATGAACTACACAAGCTATATATATTCAAAGAATATGTTTCAAAGTAAAGATCCTCAATATGTGGAAATGGAACTTAGATCAATACTAATGAAATAACAAAACATAAAGTGAACTCCACCAAAATATGTGCATACAAGAATGTATTGTGAAAGAATATGCAAATATTCAAGTTTGATTTATTTGGTGAAGCTTACTCTATATTTCAGATCCGATGAATGCAATAAGATAAAAAATGTGATATTAAATACATACATCTTATGTTTTTCACCTTTTTATCCAAATAAGACTAAGTAATATCATAATCAGTAGACATATTAGTCTCACAATTGTATTTATCATTATCATGAAAACCAACTAAATGAAGCTTAAACTTACGTGGTGGCGTTGGTTTGAGCTGAAGAGCTCCCAAGAGAGCTGTCCACGGGAAAGGTGTTCCAGTCGGCAGAGGCTCACGGTGCTAGGGCATTCAAGAAATGCTCCTATTTAATGGAGTTCTGATTTTATGATCATGGTGCTCTGGGAAAGCTACGGTAGCAAGGAATTGAGTTTTAGAAGTCGAAGGTGGAAGTTAGATCGAGGGTCTTACCGGGCTCAGGGGCAATGGAGGAAGACTTGCGGGGAGGTTGTGTTCAATTGGGTGGCTCCATTTTGATCTTATATACTCCATCTGTTTAATAATGTTTGTCCATTTTATTGGGACCTGTTGTTTCATAGTGTTTTGTATTGAGGATATCAAGAGCATACTTATTGAAATATTTTTCAATATTCACTCCTGTTTTATTTATAAGAAATTGATTGAGTAGTGTGGTCTAATATGATTTACTATTTCTTATATTTGGAGCCTACTTGGTTTGTGTGTAGAGTGGACTTAGGGCAAATATTGTGAAACCGGTGGAGTATTTGAGCCCTCCCTGCCACATGGATGATAATTGCAGCGCTCCAAGTGGCTCACGACTGGACCTAAAATAAGGAGGAAAAAGCCAAAAAAATAAATAAACTAAAATAAATCAAAATTAGAAGCTAATACGTTCTAAGTGGTTTCTGGCTTAAATAAGCTGAAAGCTAAAAAGCCAAAAGCTGAAGCTATTTGGAGATACACACCACAAAGTAAGGTAACAGGAACATAACATGCCAGATATTAGTTTGAGCAACGGCGTTTACGTGGAGTCACCACATGGTTCTAGTTGTCTGGAAACAAACATATTCTAGGTTCACCATTTTAGGGGCATTTAGTTCGACTGAAATAAGCTGGATTTAGGCTTAATTTGTACTGTAGTTGGTTTACTTTGCACTGTAACTGCTGGTGGTTTTTTTGGCGTAATTATTTTTTAAAAAAAGAAAAAAAGAAAAAACATATTAGCCCATTACAGATAATGCAAACAAATATGAAAACAAAAGAAAAGGAAAAAAGCAAAAAAGCTAGAAAAGACAAAATTAAGGAATAATAAACTAGAAGGCAGAAACCAGAAACTGAAGCCGAAATGAGTGGGATTAGCTGAATATAGGATTAATCTGTTCATCGATTCAATACTATCTTAAAAGTATATACTAAGGCCTCATTTGGAATGTATGGATTTTTTTTCCATTTCGTATAGGAATTGACTATGTACTAGAAAATTCCTGGAAAATGTAAATGGTGGGTCCAGTAGGGCTTATCTTTCTACAGTAATTAGTTTTCAAACAGAGTATCTTTTTAAGACGGGGTGTACAAGTCAATTATAGTATATACTATTCTGACTTTATCTATATCGATTAAAATCGCACACAAGTATCTGTCTCCATACTCTCTTTTATAAACGGTTAGAATTTAAAATTTAAATCAAAATCATAAATCACAGTAAAAAAAAACTCTAATCATCCTATGGGGTTAGCTGGTAAACAAGTGTCTGAAGGAGGGCAAGGTCGGCAAGTATACTAGGACGATCCACACGAGAATCCCGAGAAGAAATGAAAAGGCCCTGGGACGATGACTCGGAGGGCGTGACGGCGACTGCGTGCTGGTGCCCGGCTACGCCAAGGCGTCCAACTAGATCATCGGGTAAGACAGGCAGGCAGGCCAAGGCAATTAGGCAAAGAGGCCGGCAAGCGAGGCAAAGAGGACGGCAAGCTTCACCTTTTCCATCTCGCCCCTGCACTTTTCAGCTATTCACACACACACACACACACACACACGGAGTTAGCCATGGTTCGCTGGACTTACCATGTGCAACCAAAACCGGTTGGAACTTGGATGCTACGAGGATAGCTTCTCCAAATAAATAAATAAATAAATATGATAATTTTTACTACTTTTAAAATAATTTATCCAGACTATTTTTTAAAACAGTTTATCAGTATTCGGTTCATTCCTACGAGCGCCTCATAGTAGGATTAGAGTGATAACCCATCAGCTATGATCGAAAAGAACCCACCTTTTGCACCGTCGCTCACACATTCAGTGGTTTTTTTTGGTAAACTGTAATTATGCTAGTGGTATGAGAGCAAGTCTATCTTTTTTGTGTTTGTGCTAAATGTAGGGTCCTGTGTTGATGTGTGTGTCACAAGTTAGGGTGTGCCAAAAAAATAGCAACAAAACAAAACAAAACAAATACTACTCGCTCGTAATCAGACCCCTTGCAAAAAAAGTTTATGATACCTCCAAGCTTGTTATGGCGTTGTGGTGCCGTTGGGTGGACGTCACGGACATTCGCCGCGACTTATGGGGGAAGAGGCGGCGGGAAGGGAAGGAGGCTACGGGGGAGGAGACGGCGGGGAGGGAAGGAGGCTGTGGGGGAGGAGACGACAGAGAGGAGGTGGCGGGAAGGGGAGGCGGTGGGGGAAGAGGCATTGGGGAGGGGCGAGGCGACGAGGGGAGGAGGCACTGGGGAGAGGTGAGGTGGCGGCCGGGTGAGGGAGAAGTGAGTGCAGGAGGGAGGGAGAGCGCGTAGCGGCAGAGAAAGAGTGGGAGGGAGAGGGGGGGAGTGAAGAGGTATGTATTGTATGCATGTTGAGCGTGATACATATCTGTGTCGCGTCTAACATGCAAAGTTTGGCGCTCGTCATGGCATCGTCATGCCATCCAGACGCTATAGTCTGTCAATTACACCATGACAATCATAGATGTCTCTCAAGGGAAAGTAAGAATGATATGTTCTTCTGATTGCATCGATAGAATCCAGGTCAAATAAAGCTGCTTCTCGTGTCTGGCTAGGGAATAGAACAGAATACCATAGTAGAACTTGCTGGCCTGCAACTCTTCTACTGATCCCGTATCCACAAGCGAACCATGCCACACAATACTTCAATTTTGGTTGGTCAAAAGGCGAAGAATACGGCACTCACCCTTCGAACTCGGCAGTTTCATCAAGATGTCAAACAAAGAGCACGTCGCTCGCGGCCAACATGATGGCCAAGGATAAATTTTGACTTTCAGCTATATTACACTTCTATGCACTTCTTCTGTTCATTTTTGTAAGGTGCAATTCGATTTAGCATGGTCTTTAAAATTGAACTTTGGCTGTTAATTCTCCTTTGATATATTACCGACAACTATAAAATCATACTCATACGAAAGTACTTTTGGATATGAATCTAACGGTACAACTTTTGTGTAACCAAACATGTTTGTTAGTGGACTAATTGCTGGCAAAAAAAAAAAAAAACTCGCAAAGTTTGCATCAAGAGTGCATGACCATCCTCAAGGACCTCAACTTCCGAGTGTTGGGCAACGATGAACACCGTATCATCTATCATGTATGTGTGGTCGCTGTCGCCTCACCCAGTTACAGTAGACCTTAGCCTGCATGCACCTTTGGAAGCACCTTTGGAAGTAGGAATCTTCACAGATTTTACGTGGTAATAGAACTGTCTCATGGAATTTTTTTCTCCGAAATTCCTGCATTACAAACAAGCCATTTTGCTTGTTTGGCGGAGCTCAGCTCCTCGAAGTAAGCTACAAGTACTTATTAGAGGACACCTGAAAGCTCATTTCCAATGCCTTCATCTTATCCCGAGCCTGCAATATTGGCTTAGGCTTCCGCGAAAGCTTTGTCTAAAAAGGAAAACCATAAGCTGAAGCTTGGCAAAGAGGCTCGAAACGCCCGGTCATAAAATGTCTCTCTGTATTCTTCGGAGTTCAGAGTTAGTATGGAAAGTGGAGTGGCAGATGAATCAAATAATTACCTTCAATATTCATGGATGTATTCGTTTGGTCACAAGTCACAGCAGTGCTTTGACCTCTTGCTATCTCCTCGGAGATCGAAAGGTGCATGCCTCGTCCAGACTGCTACGGCCTAAATCCCCCAAAGTCAACCACCCCTACCACTACATGTATGAAGAGTTGTCCCATGGTGGCCAGTTAGGTTAGTAGTATTAAACAATCTAATCCTATGTTTACTTCTCTAAGGCTGTTCTTTTTCATTGCATGCATACACATTATGATAATTTAGAAGCACATGGCACAGGATGGAAGCATGGTGTTGTCTGAAACAGAGTTGACTCCATGGACAACTGCAGAAATGCAGATATAAGAGCAAATGCAGTGGGAGGCACATGAACTAGAGGCAGTTCCGCTGCCATCAATTATGGACTTTGTTTTGATGGCCATATTGTTGTTTAGTGCTATTAGGGTAAGGTGGTGATAATGTTCGACAGAGATAGATATGTAGCCTCTGCTCTCTGGGTCTGAATTGGAAGGGGAAAAGAAATTATGCAGTGGGGGCAAATGCCCAACATTTGATCATGGCCTTCATCTGTCTTAGTAAAATATTTTAGGGTTATTCTTTGCCAGCTTTTGTACTGTATGCTGTATTGTTGATCATTATAAATGGAATTTTATATGGAAAATGCCTGGTACCATAGAAGATCATGTTGCCAAAAAGAAGGGTAATGTTCTAAGGTCAGCAAATGATCCTCTCAGAACACGAGGAAGCTGCAACTCTGACTGCTCCAATATGTTTTGGCATACAGGAGCATCACATGGATGAATGAATCTGTGATGGAATGTTTGGTCTGGGGATGGCAGTCTCTTAATGAAGTATAGCACTAGTCAATATGCATGTTTTGAGGGTTCATTGCCAAGAGTCAAGATGTTCATAATTGAGTTTTAACATAAAGCCAGATTTCATATGTAGCAGGTCCAATCCAATCATGAGCATTCTTCTTGAACCAAGGTGAACGCCTGTGAATGCTCCATCTTGTTTTTGTTTTTTTTTCCTAGGATCAGACCACAATTCTGATATGACTCCCACCGCACTGATATTAGATGAGGAGCAACTGTTCTGAAGCTTGCAGCGATCAACAAAGGCAAGTGGCAAGGAACAAGTTGATGACTGAAGAAGATTACGTTGCTCCTCTTACAAATACAATCTCCAAGGACATCATACAGGTTGCTTAACACAAGTTGACAAATGGGGAGGGGGGGTCTAAAACTGAGCACACATTGGGCCACTTCTGCGACAAAAATGCTAAGCAGTTGGCCAGAAGCAGCAGTGAATTTGTTCATTACCGCAGTACCATCCCTAAACTACCAGCTGGTGTAGCATTCCATCCAAGGCATGAAGCTTCAATCTTGCAGTACAATCATAGCAGAGTTCCGATCAGACCATGTACGTCATCCCGACGCGCATGATGTTCGAGTGAGGGACCTTCAGGATTGCGGTACCAGCCCTGCAATTCCTCCTGAGGAATGCGTAGAAATAATTGATAATGAACTTCTTTGTGAAGAACGATTCCTTCCTCGCCCTCACATCGCCGTGCGCTAAGAGATATGTAAACCCGGATGCCATGGCTTCTCTCAATGCCGCAAGCTCGTACTCTAAGCTGGGGTCTTCTTCTGAAGAGATGGAGCTAGCGGGGAGCACAGGAGCACTGCCTTCGGCACCTAATGTTCGATGGTCATCACCCAATCTCTGATCAGAAAGCAGCGGAGTTTGCAGATCCCCAGCAGCAGCAGTAGATGGAGGTATGTCAGACACAACAGACACATCATCACGCTCTGCCTCCATTGTGCTTGCCTCAAGGGCAATTTCTTGGGCCTCCCTCCTCAGAAATTTCTCCAGGCTTTCAACCAAAAGATGTTCAAAGAAGCCGTGGTCCTCTTTCCTAACATCCTTGTAACCATACCGCGCAACACAACGAAACATGTGGTAGTCCTTGTGGCCAACCCTTCTGAACAAGAACCTTTCTTCAAGTGGCACATATGGGACAGGAACGTGCTTAATGCAAACAAAGACGATTGTCGAGTGCATTGCTGGCAGTGTGACCAACAATTGGCCAAAGATTGATGGGATTCCCTGGACCAGCTCATTGTACACAAGTCCAATACCAGGAGCTCTTACAGTGCCAAGTGTTGCTCCCAGGTCAAGAATAAAGTCCAGGGATATCTTGCCACGCATCTCGCTCTGATACTTCAACACACTTCCATAGTTCCATGTGTACATTATGCAGAGAAACAATGACGAGAAAGCCAGCGGTAACCATCCTCCTTCTTGTATCTTTGACAGAACGGCCGTTAAGTAAACGAACTCCACTGCACCAAAAAGAGTAGGGAAGAACAGAACAAGGAACAGGTTGGTTTGCCATATGAGCAGCATCACCAAGGTCACCAGTGCAGTGCTAACCATCATGACTCCAACTTCGGCAATGCCTGAAAATTTTAAGAAAATTATATCAGAAATAAATGAGACTGTTGCTCAGGAAAAACAGTAGTTGTTGGCATCAGAAACACATTATATGCAATTGCCAATGCAAAATGGAGAGGTATTTGACCATCAGCTGATTGTTGTGTATAGTACATTGTGGCCATGGACAAAGGCTGATCATGATTGCAACAATAGTTTCTCAAAGATATAAATACTAGATACTAAAACAAGAAAAGATGATGCTGTAAGGCAAAAATACTGACCGTAGGCGTTGGCAATATCATTAGTACTCCTGAAAGTGGCCACGATGATGATGCACATGACCATGAGAAACCAATTCATCACAGGTATGTAAATCTGGCCCATGACTCTCTTGGAGGTATGTATTATTTTAATCCTAGGGAAGCAACCAAGAGCCATGGCCTGCTTTATGCACGAGAAGGTCGCAGATATCATAGCTTGGCTGGCAATCATAGCAGCAAGTGTAGCAATCACAAATACTGGCCAGAACAGAACTTCTGCATTGCAGATAGAAGACTTATACGACAGAACATTAAATTGAAAGTTGTTTAGAGTGATAATAACCTAGTTCAGCCCAATACTTTTATGCCAGCTGAAAGCTTTACCTGGCACAGAATCATAAAATATTCTTTCTACAGCAAGTGGATATTTCATCAAATATGCAGCTTGGCCCATGTAAGCAATAAGCAGGCAAGGGAATACCACAGCAGTAAATGCTACCTGGGACAAACAAAAGGAAACCTCAATTTAGGTTGCATAAAAAAGATATCCACAAATATCACATAAAGCGACAGTAAGAAAAAAATGTATCTCAATTGACTAGTTAATGTGTTAACCTGTATTGATTTGACAGAGAAATGGCCCAGATCAGCAAACATCGCTTCAGCTCCTAGAATTACAAAATGTAATGAGTGCACTCGATGGTATGCCGCACAATCGCTTCTAGTGTTAGGGTTTAATGAATTTTCAAATTAATTACAAATCAGCACTTCTTGAGTGACTCGGCATAAATGGCAATCCTGATTTACCAATATTGAAACAATTGATGGGAACTCTAGTTCAGGATGGACTGCCATGCAAAATCAATCATAATTCATAAATTATCATGATCACCAGAATACCAAGTTGCACGGAAAGACAGAGGAGGGAGCATTTTCATCTTTTATGATACTCATTAATTCCTAAGTAACATTCTCGGTACTGCTAGATATAAGAGTTCTCAAATATCAACTCTTGAGAACAATAATTAATGTGAATATAAAACTGCCCCTTGCTTCAAGAGAAGAAGAAAAAAAAAATCTGAATTGAGGGCAAGGCTGCTGCTGGAGTAAGGGCGTACCTGTGATGCACAAGACACAACCACCAAGAGCTGACCATGCCTTTATGCCGTTCGTCTTGAAAAATAAATAAATATACACTGGATTGAACGCTTTCACAACAGATATATCATATTTAATTATGTTGTATATTCCAATGGAGCCCAAATTAAGAAACCACAGTGCCAAAATAGGAGCAAACATGAACCCAACTTTGCCAGTTCCAAATCTCTGCACGCTGAACAATAGCAGAAGAACAAGGATTGAAACAATTACAACAGCATCTGCAAAAAAAAGATGGAGAAAAAAGCACTTAAATCCATGCGGCCTCAGAAAGTATATGAAAAGTCAGTTTAATGTTTCTGCAATGAGCTAATGACAGATCACAAGCAGACAGTTGTGATCTTCAGAAAGGGCATACAGAATACCAAACCTGTGTTAAACCCAGGAACTTGACCCTGGAGACCACTAACAGCAGACATGACTGAACACAAGAGAAAAAAAGAGGGGGTCAGCAATTGAACATCTTAGGAGGTAGTTCTAAAAGAAATCTTTGGAAATAAATTTACAGAATCTCTATATGTAGAGTAAACTAAGGAAAAATAGTGTGTGTATGAAGCACCTGACATTGATGGAGTGAGAATGCCGTCTCCAATTACCATAGAAGTCCCCATCAGAACCAAGAACAGGAGGACGTTTTTGAAGAGTGGCCTCTTTTCTAGGCAGTTTTTGACACAAAGAGACCGCTCAAGCTCAGGAGAAGGCAACTTAAGCCTAAAGCTAGAAATATCTTCATCCACACGCTGCTGATTCGGAAGCAGACTAACTTTTGCATACCTGCAAATCAACGAATACAGCGCAAAAGTGCCCCCTGCAACCAATGAGATAATACAGTCAATAAGCCAACCAATTTTGGAGAAGCGCATACACAACTGACAGTTCAGAATCATTATCTACTGAAATCAAAATTGCAAACCATGTATCCTACCTTCACCATTGTCATTAGCTTTCAGCACTATAAAGACGTATTTAGCGAAAGGGATCAGCGCGATCGTGTACATGACCAGCGAAAGGGCTCCCAGGATCTCCACCTCCGACTTTATCGGGACTTTGCTGAACACATCGCTGAAAACATACAGAGGGCTCGTACCCATGTCACCGTAAACAACTCCGAGGGTCTGGAACGCCATCGCGACAGTGCTCAGCAACGATATGTCCTGGCGCAAAATTGGAGCTGAGAGGAGTCAATCATCGGGTCCACTCATTCTTGTGGTAGAATATTATCTGAACTCTGAAGAGCATATGTTTCCAGATTCCAGGCACAAGATAGGGAATATATATATTAAGGCGCACGCTTAGCCGATCCTAATGTCCAACCAAAATTGCGCCAAAGTTCATCAAGAAACTACATCCAGTAAGTAAACCTCCGGTGATCGATCCATGAGAACACGATCCTTTCGCTAATAAAAAATGGTCAAAGGTCGCATCTTTTTTACACTGAACAATTCGAATTCGCCAACAGCAAAAAATGATCCCAGATTCGTGGATCATCCCCTACCCCTAGACGTCCCCAAGAAACGCACGCACCTTGTTACTGTGGCCGTGCGCGCCGCGCACGGACATGGCCTCGACGTCGAGGGAGTCCACCCTGCGGGGTTGCTTCCCCAGCCGCCGCCGGAACGCGCCGGAGGACGCCCGCGACAGCGTCGCCGCGTTCACGACAACGGCTGCGCTCTCGTCGGCGGCGGCGGAGAGGCCGAGCGACAGCTCGTCCTCGAGCGGCCACGGCGCGGACTCGGACGAGTCGACCTCGCTGCCGTCCACCCACCGCGAGCCCCCCGACCGCGTCGGCTTGAGGAGCCGCGCCGACGGCGGCTCCTCCTGGATCCCGCCGTCGTCCTCCATCCCTCCGGTGCCGGCGACGCGGCGGGCTTCGGGTTCTCGGATCCGATGAAGAGGCGCGCGGGCTCGCCGGTCGGGACGTACCGAGAGCGAGGCGCGGGCGCGGCGATGTGAGGCGTGCGCTTCGTGCTGACCTTTGTCGGGTTTGGATTTATTCGGGGCCGTATCAATGATGCGTTTCTGATGAAGCAGAGTGCTGTACGGCTGGGATTGTTTTTAGTACCTTTTGGAGTGTTTTTTTTTTCTGGTTTGTTTACGTGTCAGATCACCACGTTTGGCTTTTATCCAGTTTCTGCTGTTGGCGAAAGTGCAGGAGGGCGTTTGCAACGTGCAGCAAACAATGTGCTGCAATTCTCAGAGTCTTGATGCCCTAGTAACTGAACTTTGGTGTTTCAGACTATTCAGTTGTCCCTTTTTTTAGTCTAATGTCTCAAATATATGAACTTTTTGAGAAGACAGAAGATGTTCATTTTGTCTATAGTTCACAAGGCAATCGAATGCTCCAAATATGGGGAAAATTATATATTTTTCTACCTTTACTAGGATGAAAGGAGGAGTTAGCGGTGACGTTGGTATGTCATCTTCCTCCCATCTCTGTTTTCGCATCACTAAAAAACCTTCAATGAAAAATTAACCACCTCCCTAATAAATAAATTCTATCTCCATAAAAAATCCCTAATAAAAACATAAAAACTATGTCACAATAAAGATCAATTGGGCATGACATAAGCGGAGCACCTCGATAGAGGCACAGCATCAGTTTAGTCGGAGCACGCCAAAAACGAAGGCGGAGTTGACGATATGGAGTAGGTTGATTTCGATAATGTCTAGTCGATAGACGTAAGTAATACTATATTTTAGTAAAATATGGATATTCAGCTAATAACCAACTAAAACATTCTTGCGCGGCAAATCAGCTCTTTCCTTAAGGCCTTTATCTAAAACTAAATCGCGGTCCAGTCGTCCTCGAATCTAAACAAGCCTAATAGATAATGACGCATGCATGAAATGATTGGGGGACTCACCAATCAGCATGATGTTGATGTGTGGATCTGTCCTAGGGTCGGTGTGTTCGCAACCGGGGACGGCTTATTCTGACTTCTAATTCTCCGTGATGCAGCGACTGACGGCCCCGGGGCATTGAAGTCCAACTTAGGGTGTAACTCGATTAGACTAAAATAAACTAATTTATAATTAAAATTATATTATAACTGATTAAAATTTTACTATAATTAATAGTAACTTATTTGACGTAAATAAATTTACAAAATGAAAAATAAAAAAATAAGTTAGCCTATCACGGACAATACAAACGAAGAACCAGCAAAAAAAGTTAAAAAAAAGGCAAAAATCCAGAAAAAGATGAAATTTGGGAATAGTAAAAATAAGCCGGAAATCAGAAGCCTAAGCCAAGATGAGCGGGGTCTAGGGGCCGTTTCAAATCGCTTCGATTTTTGTCTTTTGATTTTTAAAAGCTAAAACACATTTAGAATACATCATTTTTTATTTTGTTCTCCTTATTCTTTTACACTGTCCGTAAAGATATAACGGTATTTTTATTATTTTTTAATTGAATGACTTAGAAAAAGCTAACAGCCACTATATTACAATGCCAACCAAAAGCCAACAGACAGCCAAAAATTGAAAGCTAAAACTGATTACAGTAGGGCTTTAACTGATGGGTCGTCGTCTGCCTCGTGTTGATGATCTTGTTACTAACAAGATAGGCCCAATTCGTTTTTAGGTTATGGCTTCCTTCGAACAAACAAACAGGACGTCTTCTTTGCCGCCGTTTCGAAATGACTTATCAGAGCAGCTTTTTCGAAATAGTGTATCAGCATTCGGTTTATTCACATATATACTCACACTAGGATCAAAAACCATAAACTACAGCCATAATCCAAAGCCAAAAAAAACCAGCCATATGCTCCGTTGCTCCAACCAATGAACAAATCAATCTTTATGGTTTACTGTAAATTCCAATAGAATGACAGGGTAAACCAACTTCTGACTTTTTGGTTTAGTGGTCATTATGGTGTTATCACTGCTATGCTAGTTGATGTTTTTAGAGGTGGCTATTCAATGTCAGCATTACAGAGATATTATAAGTTTATAACAAAGTCGATGTATGGCCCAGTGGTATGTTAGTATGTACCGATTCCCTTTTATTTTTGTCTAGCTGTGACAATTGGCAGCTGAATGTGCAGCTATAAATGGTTTAATGCCTCTCACAGAAACAGTAAGCACCTCTCGGCTTTTGCTATCTTGCATTTGTCTATAGCACATATATTTATTGGCTGGCAGTGCAGTATGCTAAATATTCTTCCTCTGACCTGCAGATTCTAGATGCTGTCGTGAATTAAGTCACTAGTGAAGTCCATACAGGATATCATAGATGATGATGGCTCTGTAAAAGGATTAGACAGGCAAATGGCAAGTATATTATGTATATATATCATATTGGTTCTGTGTAATTTACACCCCTTCATTGTTATCTTTGGTTCTGTGTAATTTATATATCATATTGGTTCTGTAATTTATATATATCATATTGGTTCTGTTCGTTATATTTGACTACACATTGCATGAACCATCATGCTTTTAGTTTTTCAACTTGGAGGATAAACTGTAGAAGAGGTTACATGATCTACAAATAATTAAAATTCTTCCAAGGAAACTCTATTTAACTCCTATGACAAATTAACTCCTGAGAAACAGAAATGATCACCATTCAACTATACACGTACGTACGTTCATGTTGATCGATGCAACTCAAGCGTATTCTATTTAATACAACCAATGAACAAATCAATCTTTGTTATCGCTATTCAACTCCAGCTAGCTCCAAGGTTTGGCCTCATGCATGTCAGCATGTTAATTATGGCGCGCTAGGAGGAGAAGGGCAGGAACCACTGGGGGCCGTGTTTTTGTCGTGCGTGCAGTCAGAATGCCCTGACGATGCCTTGCTGACGGACACCAGAGGAGGCGACTGAGCCTGTGCCGCCGGCGCCGGCTGCTGACGGCCATCAGCTCCCAGTCGGCGCGCCGCCGCGACGTCGGCATGCAGGGACGCCGCGACGAGCAGCATCACCAGCAGCGCGGCCGCAGCTCCAGCCGTGCCTTTTCCTCCTCCCTTCATCATCTTCAGTATATATGTGCGTGTTCGCAGCTACCTTGGTTGATTAGCTCGAGCTGAGTTAGGTTGGTGCATGCGGTGCATGCAGAGCTGAAGGATCGATGTGGTGGTGGTTATTTATAACCGCGCTTGATCGATCTCATCGTTCAGACGATCGAGAGACTATGTGCATGATCGATCGAGCTGATGTTAATTTCCAGGACATTGCCGCGGATGCAGAAAACCTTTTTGACGGATTAAAACTGGCGCTAGTAGCTTATGTAATTAACTTATCCATGCATTTGCACACCAATTGGACGTCCTGTACTGAAGGACGTACCTACGTTCACGACCAAGTTTCAGGAGCGGACGACTGAAGATTATTCTTAATTTAAAGCTGGAGCAAACCAGACTGTAGAAATTCTAATCTGTATACGACCAAGTGCGTCATCGATGGTCATCGCTGGACGTACGGACGCGAACTTACAGATCGAATGCATGTTCAGTTGTGTTCAAAGGAAAGTGGTCGGGTTGAATTAATTGACATCATCGTTGATAAAGCTTAAAAGATAACAGAAGCTTCATTGCATGTTCGACTGAAATTCTTAATCTAGAAAGCTTCATTGTGAAGTCTGCGAATGATGATCTGAATGTATACGTGCGTGTGCATGGCTGCAAAACTTGGCCGGCGCGCAGATCGACTGGCTCGCCACAAATGACACGAAAAGGAGAGCTTTTGACTTTTATTGCCTTCTGTTCCTTGTGGCATCATCAGTTAGTATGTGTTTGGTTCATGGGACCATGGGGGATGGGATGGGGCGGTGCTCGTTCCAGAGCTGTTTGGTTCAGAGTCAGGTGGGATGGGGGATATCCCTCTAGGGAATATTCTGTGGATATGCTCTCAAATTGGGGATGATCCTATCCCCCAAAAATGAGGGGATGGTGAGGATGAAGTGGGACGAGTGGGTGATGTGTGGGCCCCGTCCTAAAAATGGGTTGGATCCATCCCGTCCCACCATGACTCTGAACCAAACAGAAAACAGGGACCGTCCCGTCCCGTCCCTAAAAAATGGGTTGGATCCATCCCGTCCCACCATGACTCTGAACCAAACACACCCTTAGGCGGCTTCAAGTCAAACTTGTCGGTTTGCACTTTGCAGACTTCACATCGATCGGTTACGTTATATGGTTATAGTTGCAGAAAACTCCTGGGTAGCAGCCACTCCCACTAAACTCTCTAATTTCTAGTTTTCACATTTCAAAATTTCACGTAAATTTGTAGAACCAGTAGTGGTAATAGATGGATGAATGATATCTTAGAAAAATTTCTCTCAAATATTCGTAGATACTTCACTCCAATAGTTACAGAGCTATAAAGATCAGAATTAAAAGCCTAAAAGCAAAGCAACAAACTCAAATTTGCTTATGGCAGACCCAATTGAAGACACCTACAAGTGACTCAAGCTACAACTATAAAAGCTAAAGGAAGTAAATATAATAAATAAATTACCATCAGAATCTGATTTTAAATAAAATTGCACAAAGGCAATCGCTCATCGAGATACAAACTGTCCAGGGCCAATAGGCACCTCTCGCGCTAGTGAGTTTTCATCATTCGGCGGTAATTCCCATTCTTACCTTTACCTTTTCCCTCAAGGTGAGTCACCATTTATTTATCCATGAACAAGACATGTCTCAAGCCACGGGTCTCAACCGAAACACACATAGGGTGTGAAGTAGAGCCAATAGAGAGAGGAAGGGGAGGAAGAAACAAAGCCACCACCCACAGCCACCAGTGAGGCAAGCTCACTGCAACCATGCCAGACAGGAAAACCAGCCATTGCTTATCACCTCCACAGAACCACCATAGGTAGTCGCTGCCACACTAAAGCATTGCACCACAATACCACCACGCCACAGAAGCATTTGCGAGCCACCATACCGACAAACCAACAACCCAAGAGAGGGAAGTTCACCCATTTAAACCACCCCACAAGAACCACAAACTTAGCCGACAGGGAGAGTCAAGAGAAGAAGCAAAGACCGAAGGCCACCAGAGGAGGAGAGGACCATGACAAGAGAATGACCACCACAACCCGCAGCTACAACAAGCGCTAGCCACTTTAGGAAGCTACAACCTCTTGAGAGTAGAGTACTCCTCTGCATACTGCTTGAGAGCTTCTTGGTACTACGACTACTTGGTAACATGGTGAATGGATAGTAATTAGTGAATAAATGAGGAGTACAAATGCAGGAAATGAGCTTGTGAAATGAGAAGTAAGAAATGGGAAGTATGAGCTTGTGAAATGACTTGGGGAGTGTAGAAACGTTGGAGTAAGAAATGAGAAGTTTGAGCTTGTGAAGAATGGAAAGTCTGAGCTTGTGAATTTATATGCATCAGGAAAGAGTCGTTGCTCTCCCAAACGTTGCATCTGAAATCTGAACACTGTGTGACCGTTGTCTCTCAATCTACTCTCAGCACAAAGGAATCAACATAGTCTGCTCACCTTTCCCAACTCCTAACGCCTAGACCCTATCCTAATCTACTACTCCCCATGTGACCGTCTGTCTCACACGCGCGGCGCACCCATCCATCTTCCGGCTTCATCCCCAACCCACCCCACCTCTCGGCCACACGCGCCGTGCCTCCCTCCTCCCGACCTCCCCCCACCTCCCCTGACGGCCCGGTGGCTTGACTCCCCAGTTGCTTCCCTCCTCCCCGGCTCCCCCCACATCCCCCGGCCCCTCCCTCCTGCCCCCACCTCCCCTGGCCGCCACCTACTCTTCTCACCTTCCCAGCCCCTCCCCCCTCTCCTCCTCAGCTCCCCCGGCCGCCTCCTTCCTCTCCCTCTCCTGGCCACCCCCTCCTCTCTCGGCGTCCCCTCCTCCCCCGATGGCCTGGCCTCCCTCCCCCACCCCGGCGCGGCGGCGCCCCCTCCTCCCCCGGCCTCCCTCCCCTCCTCCTCTTCCCACATTGGCATGGCTCCGAGGCTGCGCGGGAGGCGGAGCAGTGCTGAGGTAGGAGGCAGCGTGGGAGGCCCGAGGCGATGCCGAGGAGGGAGGTGGCGCGAAAGGCGGAGCGGCGTCGACATGGGAGACGGCATGGCTTCGAGGCCGAGGCGAGAGGCAACAAGCCAGTAAGGAGGCGACCCTGAGGCTGCGAGGCGGGAGCTGGCGTGGTGGCTGTGTGAGGCCACGAGCCCACGAGGCGGCAAGGAGGCAGGAGCACGTGGAATGGTGAGGGCCGCAAGGCCGAGGTGGCCACCGGCGCTGGCGTGCCCGCCGTGCTGCCGTCATCGCTTCATTGCCACCTCCGGTATACTCCTTCCCCTCTACTCCCCCCTCTCTCTACTCTGTGATGGCTTGTGTTGTGGGGATGACCGTGGGATGGCGACGGAAGGGCAACAGGAGGTCGGAGGCGAGGCTGAGGCGGCCACTGGCGCTAGTGTGCCGACCGTGCTTGCTGGGCCAGGCCAGCCCGTGCCGTGCCGCCCATCGTGTCGGCTTTCCAGGTCCGATCTGGCCCACCATTCATACTGTACCACACAATCATATGATGTATGTACTGCACTTTTGAATAGCTTTGTGGGTGAGAGCGTCTATCCCTGTTGCAACGAAAGAAATCATGTATATTAATTTATTAGTCATAGAAATATTCTATAAGTTTCCGTACTAATCATGAAAAGGATAAAGTAATTTAATATCCGTAAGTCGCATATCTCGGGTGACGCCATCTTATTCAACTAAAATTTTGGTTTACTTAAGTTTTAAACTCGGGATTTGTATGGGTTTCTAAACAGTAAAAACATCTTTATGCCCTTCTCGAACGTGGAAATATCCCTGCTTTCTGCTGGGAATTGAACTCTTATGAAGTTTCCGTGTTCCAAACAGATTCTTAATATATAGCCTTTGTGATGCGTAAGTTCTCAGCGAACTACCTATACTAGTATAGTGCCCGTGCTAACGCTACGGTAAAATACAAAACAAGATAAAATTTATAAAAAATAAAACGAACAATCAGATTCATTAATATTCACGTCTCATCTCCGGCCTCAATCGATGTGCTTGAATCATTGAAAGCCAAAACATGCATCACAAAGAATACAATTTTCCTTTGTAGAATTGAAATGGATTAATTTCATTAGCTGTGCGTTTAGCGTAAACACACAAACAGCTATATGATGAAACTTTTAAGTGATGTTCAGTTATGACAAACCTTCGGATTACCAATTAGCACCAAGTTTTATGCTGCTAATACCTTACAGATCAAGTGAAATATTAGTGGGCATGTCAGATGATTATCGAACTCGATCAACTCTAACATTGACTATGACGGTACCATACTCTCCCATCAATCTAGTTAAGAAGCGAGAGAAATTAGGAGTTAAGGAATCAAGAGAACTACCTTGCAAGCATAATTGGCGGGAAGCTAGGTGTTTGTTTAGGTAATGTGCAAAACAATCTAACAAAGATCACATCACAGAGGCCATGATATAACAGTCTCTGCGCTCCCACCTCATCTGTACTCCATGACTTCACTAATCTGTAACCATGAGCGCTTAACCTCATTAATTTCAGCATTCCAAACCAGAACCCTCTTCACTCTTCCTATACAACAAGCTATAAGAAATTAAGGAAATGATTAGACCTTTCACGAGTATTTGTTTTTGTTTTCTCAACAAAACATGGATCATAGGCAGCAGCAAGAACAATGCAGTACCTTTTCTGGTGAATGCAGAGTTGTACATCCTTGCGCAATTGATGATCACATCTAACTACTTCGATAGCACATCCTCCTCTCCATCACGACGATAGTCATTATGATTCTAATTGTGGCTCAGCCAACTTTAGCAAATAAAGAAGGGATTCATATTGTAACAAATGGCACACAATGTACACCGCATTCATCTCTCCAAAAAAGCGCAATCTTTGATCTGCAAGTAATTCCAAAACATCATATCTCACACACACCCAAATATTTGTTATGAAGTACATATGAACATAAACCGTGTTACTGATCAATTCATAAAATGAGCGCAATAAGAGGAAAAAGATAGAATATGGTATACAATGTTAATACCAGTTTGGCGTCTGGGGATACAAATGAGAAAATTCAGCATCGGCATTACTTCTTGACAGAAAATACCAGTGGATGGAAACTCTAGTATCTACATCATCCAGACAATATGGGCATTTTACAGCGTCCGAGTGGTTTAGCCTCGTATTTTAGCCTTAAATTCTTTCTCCTCCATCTGCTCCCGTCGCAGTTCTCTTAGCCAAGGAAGCAGAAGCATACATTATGGCAAGCATAACGAGCAGTGTGATGTGTCAATCGCCAATGAAATGAAAATCTTAGAAGGGAAGGCATCAAATTTTAAGTTACGTAGCATGGAAAACACAAAAAGCAATAAGAACATCAGTAAAACAAACAAGTGAACACAATTGTAAGCACCCAAAAAAATTAGTACATGCATATGGAAAATACTTGTTGATGAGCGAAAGGAGTATTTTGTTTATATTCTGAACAGTGATTTCACAATAAAACAGTAGATGACGGGCAATCCAATTGGTAGAAAACAAGATTTGAGACAACTGGACGCACCATTGTTTTATGCATGGCTCGCAGAAGCGCTTGTTCTTGCATGACTTACACCAGACCACCCTCCCTTTGTCATTTCTCTGGCATTGGTGGCACATTAGGGCATTTTCCCCAGTCAACAATTTCTTCCCATTCTAGATAATTTGAGGAACCATGTGGAGGTGACCACATGTGTATGATGAGTATTTGACATTGGTTCTGTTAGTCGAGTTTGGTTTGAGTGGTTCGGAATCGAGTCGTTGCGTGGTGCAATGGACTCGGTCGAACTTTGGTCAGACTTGGTCGTATTGGTTTAAGATGCATATTCTGATATTTCGACAGGTTTGGACTTCGTCATGGTAAGTATGATGTTATTTATACTTTCATGTATCGAGCGGTGCTATGTGACGTGTTTTCTTGTCTGTGTGGCTGCAGGACGTCGAGTGGAGTCGTGGCGAGACACGGTGGACCGGACTAGGCGCAGGTGGCGCTGAGGTCAGAACGGTCAGGATGTGTCGAAGACGACGTGGACTCGAGGTGGTTGCGGCGTGCGAGGCAAGGAGTGCGGAAGCTTCCGGAAGGTGCGGGAGGCGAATCGGGAAATTCGTAAGGTCGCACAGCGGAGCGGGCTCCGTTGATTTAGCCGCGTAACGGGCGAGACCCGTTAGCCATGGGCTATAAAAGGAGAGGAGGGGCTGCATGCCCACTTGAGCACTCCAAGGGTTGATTGAGTCTAAAGAGTCTTTAGAGGGTTGTTTAGCTTTGGCTCTTTAGTTGTTGGGAGAGACAGAGTTTGTTAAGGTGTGCTCCCTCTGTTCCTTCGATGGTCTCTAGGTAGAACAGAGAGTTCATCCCCTCCTCCAAGCATTCATGGTTGAGGATTGAGAGGTTGGAGAGGGTTGGAGAGCTATGTAATCCTTCATCTTGTTCGAATGTACATGCGTATCGTGACTCCTTGTATTTCCTTTTGATCAAATGAATGAAATCTGAAGTTTCTTATTCTGTTAAGCTCTCTGTTCTTCGTTGCTCCCCTTGATGAATTTCTTGACTTCTTGATTTTCGAGTTCTTGCTTGCTCTAGAGTACCAAAATGGGTTGCTATGATATGGGTGATGCTCAAAAGCCATTTGGCTACTTAATCCCAAGAGCAAACCTTGTTTGATTCTCAGATTTCCCTTTTGAGGTGCTCTGTTCCTTTCTGCAGGTTCTAGAGTTTAAGGTGCTTTGTGATTCCCTTTGAGAGTTGAGCTAATTTTTGGTCTGATTAATCCTCTTGCTATTGCTAACATATTTGCAAAATCTTAATAGCAAAGGATTTGAGACCATGGAGTAATTCAAGTTCTTTTGCTCTCTCTGTAAGTTCATTTTTATTTCTAGGGTTTGGTGGAATTCTTGATTCCTTTGGAGAGATGGCATGAAATTTGATCTGGATTATCCCCTTGCTATTGCTAATATATTCTCATAATTTCATGAGCAAAGGTTCAGCAAATTGGGAGTAATTTGGATCTTAAGGTTGGCTCTGTAATATTCGTGTTTTTCAGTCTGCATTCAGTTGCAGCCCCATCTCTTCATTTCTTTTGGTTTTGGTCTGCATCTTATTCTCCTTGAGGTCAATAGCATATTTAGGTTGCATCCTTGAATCATTGACTTGAGAAGAGAGGCATTTGCGCATGCAATTTCTCGATTTAATGTCTGCAGCTTCCTTCTTTTATTTGTGCTATCGATGTTTGCTTTCGGTACAGCGTGTACTCTCTAGAAAACCTGTTTTAATTGATGCAGCTTATATGTTCTCTGCTTGCCGATTGGACTTGTAGTCTAGTTTTGGAAGTTCAAATTAAATCGGGTATACTACTGCAGTTCAGCCGGCCTCAAGCTTTGCCATTTCCTTGCCGCTCTGATTTTTGCAGTCAATAGCCTCTGATTTTATGCTTCTCTCTTCGCATTGTTGTTTGGATTAAACTCTCGATCCTTTATCTCAAAAAGGCAGCAGTGAACAATTCCTCGTTTCAGTTTTTATTCCCTCTTGGGTACTTACTGTTCTTGTTATTTTCAGCAAGTAGTATATGCGGCAAGCTTTTCTTTTGGATCTTTGTTTTCCTGATCCCCATTTTTCTCTCTCTCTCGTCAAGCATTGGAAGCATGCTTTAGTTGTCTTCCTTTTTATTTTAATACTGACTTTGACCATTTTGCATGCGATCCAAACGGACTTATTTTCTGATGAAATTTTTGCTGGTTAATCCCTGATTTATGCTGGATTTTTGGGTATCGCATGCGTTCCAAGTTTTAGCATAATTATTTTTATGTGAGTTGCTCTGTTTCTGCAATATCTGTGTACGAATTCTCGGGGCGTTTTTTTTAGTGAACGACATTCACCCCCCCTCTGTCGCCATTTCGGTCCTACAATTGGTATCAGAGCCGGTTAGCTCTAATCAATAGATCTTAACCGGTCTCGAGCCATGGCGACGGACAAGTACTCGACCAAGCCGCCCGTGTTCGATGGCATCGATTACCCTTCGGAAGAGCCGAATGGAGACATACATCCGTGCCCGGTATGCCATCCGCGGAAGGTCAAGGTACGATTCGCTTGTTCTGCCGATGAGAACATCAATGCCGGAACATGGCTGATGTTGAGGCGAATGCAAAGGCAAGGAACATCATCATCCAGGTTGAGTCGTGCGAGTTTGACCAGATATCTCACCTGTCGTCCGCCTCGACATCCGGGTGACCCTCGACGCATACCATGAGGGCACCACCAGATCAAGACGGTTCGACAGACCGGTTCAAGCGCGAATACAACAAATTCGAGATGCTTGCTGGTGAGTCCTCGGGCGAGTGCTTTTCGCGATTTCACAAAATTTTGAGCAACCTCCGAGCGGTCGGTCTCACATACCCGACTCGGACAACGCTCGTCGGATGCTCGCGAGACTCGATCTGCGCGTGTGGAGATGAAGGTGACCACCATCAAAGACACGACAGACCTCTCGACCACGACTCTTGACGCGCTGTACTCGCGCCTCAAGACTCACGAGATTGGCGTTGTCTCGTCGGTCGAAGTCACGATCGATGGTTTTGGTCACCGATCCCGCCGCCGGTTTTTCCGCCGATTCGCTTTGTGGGTTCTCCCTAGCTGCTCTATGTGACGAATCGATGATCGATTAGAGCGGCTAGAGGATGAACAGTGGCCCTCCTAGCTCGGAAGTTCTCCCATGCTTACAAGAGGAGGAGGGACAGAAGAGAGGCGGACGATCATCCGCTTCGAGTGTGGTGGCCCCAACCACATTCGAGCGAACTATCCCAAGCGGAGAAGGGCAAGAACGACTACGGCGATTCAGGCAAGAACGACTACACCGACAAGAACCGCAACAAGAAGACTCGGCTCGACGCGCGGAAAGAAGAAGTTCCGCAACCGGGAAGGCCAAGAAGCTCTTCCACCGCGTCCTCACCGCTTCGACGACCTCGTCCTCGGCGAGTGGAGGATGGAGCGACGACGACGGACGGGTGACCAAGAGCCCAAGGATGGCGGCGACGACTTCTCCGGCATGTGCTTCATGGCCTCGAGGGCGAATCGAGCGACAATGAGCGTACTCCGACTTCGGACGAGGTATGCCCCACCTACGACCAGCTCAATCATGCTTTTCTTAAGCTAGGTGGTTTTCATGCTAGAGCTAGGGCTAGGTGTACCGAGTTAGAGAAGGAAGTAGATAGACTATCACGGAGCTTACTTCCCGACATCCGCTCCTCCCGTGATGATTGTGATACTTGCGTGCTCTGTTGGGTGACATGGAGAAACTAAGGACCTCGCATGATAGTGTGTCCTCCGAGCTTGATATTGTTAAGGTGGAGTATGTTAGTCCGCTTGCTGAGTTAGAGTTGAGTAGGATGGTCATTACCCTACTTACTACCGATGAGACTACTTCTCCCACCTCATGTGAGGTTAAGGACATTGCTGCTAGAGGACCTTATGCCATGCTCCTTGATCTGCCCGAGTCTTGTGAAAATTGCAATAACTTGAAGATGAATCTAAAACGGGCAGATCATAAAATTGCTGAACTACAAGCTTCTTTGCTTGAGCCGATTGATTCATGCTTGAACTGTCCTAAGTTAACTACTGAACTTGAAGTCGTCTCAAACAGTTTCAAGAAATGATTGATCATGATAGGAAGTTGGCTCAAGATGCTTCTAAGGACCTGTTAGCTCACCATGCATTAATTGTAACAAACTAAAATCTGACTTGGTCGCATTGGATGAGAAATGTGTGAAGCTAACTAAGGACCTACTAGAGAAGCCACCATCTGCTTGTATTGTCTGTGCTGAGAAGGGGGAGAAGCCCCAGGGTAAGGTTGAGACGCTTAGCGACGTGAACCAACCTGCTAGTAGGACTGTCCATTCTGAGTCGGCTGTGCGTGCACAAGCCATTCGTTCATCTGCTATTGGTTCTTCATCTGCTTCCTTACCTCCTGCTGTTCCCTCTTCCCCCTGCTCTTCTTGCACCTCTCTCTTCCGGGAGTGTCAGTATCTTATGAACACTCTCGAGAGATTTGTAGGCGGCAAGAAGAAGCTCAATCTTATTCTAGACCAATCCAAGATTTGCAAGTTCAATCAGGGTCTAGGATATGATTTCTATGAGGACATGAGGAAGCATCCACCTGCTATTCTTAGACCCGTAGTAGGAGGTGTGATCGAGGTTGAGCCCAGATCCGATGAGGTTAAGTTTAAGTCGGGGCTTTGTCCAAGGATCTCGACGACAAAGGTGACTTCACCCGCAGCTTCGGCCTCTCAGAAGGCGAAGCCATATCATGCTACTTCTGCCTCTCAGAAGGCGAAGTATCATTGCACCTTCTGTCAAAAGGATGGACACTCGATTGAGAGATGCTTCAGGCGCGCCAAGATCGCGCGTAGAGACCGTGTTGAGTCTCTTAGGGGTATTCAGGGTCAGCCCCAGATCCTGAGTGCACCTAAGACCAACACGAGGTCTAGGTTTGCTCCTGTTGCGGAGTTTGGGCAGCATAGAGGACTTGGTTTTTCCGAGTTTTCTGTTTTCCGTCCTCATGCTGCCTCGTCGTGTCTTCGCCCGTCCCGAGGTAGATCTCGGTTTCTCCATCGAGATAGCTACCCGCGGCGTGATCAGCGTGTTGCCGGTGTTCTGACTCGTTCTCCCATAGCAGTCGGACCCCGCAACAGCTTCAGGTCTGCTCACAGACCTTCTGCTTCTTTGAGTTATGGAGAGTGTAGGGTAGATAGAGGTCAGTCGTGTTTGACTACTTCATCTGCTCCACGTGTTACTCAGTATTGGGTGCCAAAATCACTCTTGATTTATCCCGATCGAGACTTTACTCTGCTTGACTCGAGTTCGCCGGCGAGGAAGGAAAGGTTTGGCTCGTAGACTCCGGGTGTTCACGACACATGACCGGAGATTCCCGTTGGTTTTCTTCCCTTGCCCGTGCTCCAGGTGATGAGACGATCACCTTCGGAGACGCTTCGTCTGGGCGTGTCATCGCAAAAGGTACTGTGCATGTTAATGCTTCTTTTATTCTTAAGGATGTTGCCTTGGTTAGTAAGCTGCAGTACAACTTGCTTTCCGTTTCTCAGCTTACCGATGACGGTTTCGAGGTGAGCTTCAAGAAAAATGCTTGTAAAATTCTTGATTCTTCGGGTAGTCTGGTCTGCGGGATTTCTCGTTATGGGAGGATCTTTCGTGCTGATTTTTCTGAGTCTTCTGGTGATCCTCTCAGGTGTTTAGTTGCTTCTGAGTCCCGCGACCTCTCTTTCTGGCATAGGAGACTTGGTCATATTGGATTTGACCATTTGACTCGAGTTAGCGGCCACGATCTCATTCGTGGTCTGCCGAAACTCAAGATGGTCAAAGATCTTGTTTGCGCTCCATGCCGGCATGGCAAGATGGTTGCCGCTTCTCATCCTCCGGTCACAGTTACTATGATCGATGCACGAGGACAGCTGCTCCACATGGACACAGTTGGACCAGCTCGAGTGCAGTCAGCAGGAGGGAAGTGGTATGTTCTTGTTGTGGTCGATGACTTCTCGAGGTATTCTTGGGTGTTTTTCTTAGCCTCGAAGGATGAGACGTTTTCACTTTTCCGAGGTCTTTTTAGTAGGCTTTCTGTTGAGCGTCCAGGTGCCTTACGAGCGATCCGCAGTGACAATGGCACGGAGTTCAAGAATTCCTACTTTGAGAGTTTCTGTGGTGAGACAGGTGTAGAGCACCAGTTCTCTTCTCCGCACGTCCCACAGCAGAATGGCGTCGTGGAGAAGAAGAACCGTACCTTGGTCGAGATGGCCAGGACGATGCTCGATGAGTACTCTACACCTAGGAAGTTTTGGACTGAGGCTATTGCGACCGCGTGCCATGTTTCGAATCGAGTTTTTCTTCGGGCACACTTGCACCGCACTTCTTATGAGTTGAGATACGGGCGAAAGCCCAACGTCTCTCATTTTCGTGTGTTTGGTTGCAAGTGCTTTATTCTGAAGTCCGGGAACCTAGATAAGTTCGAGTCACGTTCTTGTGATGGGATCTTTCTAGGTTACTCGCCTTCTTCGCGGGCTTATAGGTGCAGGCTGCGAGTCTAGCAAAATGGTAGAGACTCGTGAGGTGACCTTTGACGAGGCGGTCGGGGACTAGGCACGATATCTCGAGTTCTTTAGAGCGATCCGAGACCATCTTCGTGGATGACGAGGACGATGGAGATGAGGGTTGTCTACCCGATCCAGTCCCTTATCCACCCCTTGAGGTGCCGTCTTCTACCGCACCTCTAGGTGATCAGCCCATGCCTTCTGCTTCCTCTGGAGCTAGTGGCTCTGTTCCTACCTCGTCAGCTCACGAGGTAGAGGCCACTTCTTCATCTCATCTGGACCTCCCGACATATCCGAAAAGGCATCCTTCGAGCGGATGATTGGAGACTGCTCGAGCGTGTTACTCGCTCAAAATCAGCTTATCTCAATTCTCTCCACTCTTCTTTCATTGCCTCCTTTGAGCCCAAGGATATTTCTCATGCTCTTTCCGATGAGTCTTGGGTCAATGCCATGCATGAGGAGTTAGAAAATTTCGAGAGGAACAAGGTCCAGTCGCTTGTCGAGCCCCGCGAGGTCACAATATTATTGGGACTAAGTGGGTGTTCAAGAACAAGCGAGCGAGGATGGAGTGGTTATTCAAACAAGGCTAGACCGGTAGCTCGGGGTTTTCCTGTGTTGAGGGTCTAGACTTGAGGAGACCTTTGCCCCTGTAGCTCGACTTGAGGCCATTAGAATCCTGCTTGCCTTTGCAGCCTCTAAGGGTTTCAAGCTCTACCAGATGGACGTCAAGAGTGCCTTTCTTAATGGAGTCATTGAGGAAGAAGTTTACGTCAGACAACCTCCAGGTTTGGAGAACCCCAAATACCCACACCATGTCTTCAAGCTTTCCAAAGCGTTGTATGGACTTAAGCAGGCCCCTAGAGCTTGGTATGAGAGGCTTAAATCCTACTTGTTGAGTCATGGGTTTGACATGGGTAAAGTAGACAAGACCTTGTTCATCCGCCGTCATGGCAATGACCTTCTGCTCGTCCAGATCTATGTCGATGACATCATCTTTGGCGGCTCTTCCCATACTGTTTCACGTTCTCGGATGTCATGAGCACCGAGTTTGAGATGAGTATGATGGGCGAGTTGACCTTCTTCCTTGGCTTCCAAATCAAGCGCACTCGGAGGGTACATTTCTTCATCGGGAAAGTACACTCGTGACCTCTGAGACGCCGACATGAGTGATGGTAAGCTGTGTCAACTCCCATGGCTTCTACACCTATCTTGACCTGAATGAGGACGGCGAGCGATTGATCGTAAAGAGTTCGAAGTATGATCGGCTCCTTCTTTACCTCATCGCCTCGAGACCGGACATACACTTCTCGTGTGTCCGTGTGCTCGTTTGAGCTTCTCTCGCGTATCTCACCGCCAGCGTGAAGCGCATCTTCGGTACCTTCGAGCTACCATTGACTATGGTATCCGGTACTCTTCCTCATCCCGTCTTTCCTTGAGAGCCTTTTGGATGCGACTTTGTTTGGTGTAGGATAGATAGGAAGAGCACTTCCGCACCGCGATTCATTGGCACTTCTCGTTTCCTAGTCTTCGAGGAAGCGATCGGTGTTACACACCCATCCGCTGCGGCCGAGTGCGTTGCTGCGCCGATTCTTCGCAGCCAGTACTTTGGATGGTTTCGACCTGCGGGACTTTGGGTTAGTCTTAGACGGTGTTCCACTCTTTTGTGATAACACGCCGCTATCAACATTGCTAAGAACCCGGCAAGCACTCTCGGACCAAGCATATTGATATTCGCTTCCACTTCCTTAGAGACCATGTAGAGAAAGGTGACATAGTGCTCCGCTTTGTGAGAGTGACTACCGGTTGGTGATATCTTCATCAAGCCTTTGGACAATTCGAGGTTTTCAGCTCTGCGGAGAGCTTGGGGTGGTTTGTCCTTACGGATCAGTAGTGAGGAGCTTGGGCTTTCTCGCTTTATTATATTAATTATGCTTCTCTCATTTCGTTGCATTGCATTTGCGGGTGCATTGGGTTAAGTCCTTCTAGCATAGGTTAGAGTGTTTCTTGTGTTGAGTTGCTTAGACTTCTTACTCTTATCTTGTGCTTCCAGGAGTAGCTATTTCTTATCTCACTAGGTTGAGCTCACTCACTTCTTGTAGGTTCTAGCGAGGGTTGGGCCACCCTCGGGTAGGCAGTGCGTGTTTGCTCTCTAGTGTGTGTTCGACGATCATTTGTTAGTCCCGGAGTCATTTGGGGTAGATGAGAGTCGATTTAAGCCATAGTTGCTTCAATATCTTTTCTATGCTTTAAGGATTGCTGTTTGGTTTTCTTTGCCGACTTCTCGATTTTATTCTTTGTGGTTGGGGAGTTCATTTGGGAGCTTCTGAAGCTTAATTTTGACATAACTCAACTTGAACTAAAAGTTGCATCTAATGTTGAGGGAGAGCTGGACTTTCTTGCATTTTCAGCATTCTAGCATTATAATCAATCTGCATTGAGCCTTGATTATTATCCTGTTATGACATGCTTCAATGCTTTACACCTTGCCATGACTTGTGCTTAGCTTGCTAGATTTATCATGACTTCATATGTGTAGACTAGCTTTCTGCCATGATAAGTTAATTAAAATTGCTCAACATAAATTAAAACTTGTCATGTTAGCACTCGAGATTAGTCTTGCTTGAGCTATCCCTTTATGATGCATGCCATGTCAAATAGGCTGAGTTGAGTCTTTAATCTAGGTTGAATCTTAGATTGAGCTATTTTAGCATCTTGATACATCATGAGTTAGCACAATCTGTTAAAAAGCAAAAGGATCTCTTTTTATGTGCGAAAAAACTGATTTCACCAATTCTTTCTCATGAGACGGCTTGCCACTGCACTAGGCATGAACTCACGGGGAGTTTTGGATGACCTGGACTATCTTCTTAAGCTTCTCGCTTGGAGTAGTCGCATAAGGCTTGAGATCTAGCACATGATAAAATTTTTGGTTGGAAACAGCTATAAGCTTTAAAAGAAAATATGTCAAATGTGCAAGATTTGCTTAATCACCTAAAGATGAAAAGTGCTTAACCAAATGATAAACTCTTGAGCTTGTAGCACTCTAATTGACTCAACACTAGCTTCTTGTTTCCGCTTAGCTTATTGACATGGCCTACATCATCTTTGGATATCTCTAGTTAGACTTTGCTCATTGATGACTTGACTTGCTCACTAAATGCATTACATTTCAGATTGTCATCTATGTGCTCTAGCTGGTTTATATATATGTTGTCATGATCTAGATAGCGTTTTATTGAGTTATGGCTTGGTGTATTACATTATGGTCAATATGGATAATTCTCATGGCTCTAAATGCTTAAATAAACAAACTTCAGTCATATTCATCCATTGACATGTCATATTCTCTCTTTTGCATCTTGATGCGTTTATTGCCAAAGGGGGAGAATAGAGAAGAAAAAGCTAGTTTGGGATCACTTTAGAGCTTTGGAGAACAATTTGCTCTTTTAGTTGTTGCTCTAGTGTTCCTTATGTCGACATGGTCATTTGTTTCATTCCTTTCTTTGGACCATGTTGGATTCGTCAAACTCTACTTTGCGCCTTTTTCGGGGTTTGTCAATATACTCATCAAGGGGGAGATTGAGGAACCATGTGGAGGTGACCACATGTGTATGATGAGTATTTGACATTGGTTCTGTTAGTCGAGTTTGGTTTGAGTGGTTCGGAATCGAGTCGTTGCGTGGTGCAATGGACTCGGTCGAACTTTGGTCAGACTTGGTCGTATTGGTTTAAGATGCATATTCTGATATTTCGACAGGTTTGGACTTCGTCATGGTAAGTATGATGTTATTTATACTTTCATGTATCGAGCGGTGCTATGTGACGTGTTTTCTTGTCTGTGTGGCTGCAGGACGTCGAGTGGAGTCGTGGCGAGACACGGTGGACCGGACTAGGCGCAGGTGGCGCTGAGGTCAGAACGGTCAGGATGTGTCGAAGACGACGTGGACTCGAGGTGGTTGCGAAGCGTGCGAGGCAAGGAGCGCGGAAGCTTCCCGGAAGGTGCAGGAGGGGCGAATCGGGAAATTCGTAAGGCTGCACAGGCGGGAGCGGGCTCCGTTGGATTTAGCCGGCGTAACGGGGCGGAGACCCGTTAGCCATGGGCTATAAAAGGAGAGGAGGGGCTGCATGCCCACTTGAGCACTCCAAGGGTTGATTGAGTCTAAAGAGTCTTTAGAGGGTTGTTTAGCTTTGGCTCTTTAGTTGTTGGGAGAGACAGAGTTTGTTAAGGTGTGCTCCCTCTGTTCCTTCGATGGTCTCTAGGTAGAACAGAGAGTTCATCCCCTCCTCCAAGCATTCATGGTTGAGGATTGAGAGGTTGGAGAGGGTTGGAGAGCTATGTAATCCTTCATCTTGTTCGAATGTACATGCGTATCGTGACTCCTTGTATTTCCTTTTGATCAAATGAATGAAATCTGAAGTTTCTTATTCTGTTAAGCTCTCTGTTCTTCGTTGCTCCCCTTGATGAATTTCTTGACTTCTTGATTTTCGAGTTCTTGCTTGCTCTAGAGTACCAAAATGGGTTGCTATGATATGGGTGATGCTCAAAAGCCATTTGGCTACTTAATCCCAAGAGCAAACCTTGTTTGATTCTCAGATTTCCCTTTTGAGGTGCTCTGTTCCTTTCTGCAGGTTCTAGAGTTTAAGGTGCTTTGTGATTCCCTTTGAGAGTTGAGCTAATTTTTGGTCTGATTAATCCTCTTGCTATTGCTAACATATTTGCAAAATCTTAATAGCAAAGGATTTGAGACCATGGAGTAATTCAAGTTCTTTTGCTCTCTCTGTAAGTTCATTTTTATTTCTAGGGTTTGGTGGAATTCTTGATTCCTTTGGAGAGATGGCATGAAATTTGATCTGGATTATCCCCTTGCTATTGCTAATATATTCTCATAATTTCATGAGCAAAGGTTCAGCAAATTGGGAGTAATTTGGATCTTAAGGTTGGCTCTGTAATATTCAGGTTTTTCAGGTCTGTTCAGTTGCAGCCCCATCTCTTCATTTCTTTTGGTTTTGGTCTGCATCTTATTCTCCTTGAGGTCAATAGCATATTTAGGTTGCATCCTTGAATCATTGACTTGAGAAGAGAGGCATTTGCGCATGCAATTTCTCAGTTTAATGTCTGCAGCTTCCTTCTTTTATTTGTGCTATCAGATGTTTGCTTTCGGGTACAGCGTGTACTCTCTAGAAAACCTGTTTTCGGCTGACTGCAGCTTATATGTTCTCTGCTTGCCGATTGGACTTGTAGTCTAGTTTTGGAAGTTCAAATTAAATCGGGTATACTACTGCAGTTCAGCCGGCCTCAAGCTTTGCCATTTCCTTGCCGCTCTGATTTTTGCAGTCAATAGCCTCTGATTTTATGCTTCTCTCTTCTCATTGTTGTTTGGATTAAACTCTCGATCCTTTATCTCAAAAAGGCAGCAGTGAACAATTCCTCGTTTCAGTTTTTATTCCCTCTTGGGTACTTACTGTTCTTGTTATTTTCAGCAAGTAGTATATGCGACAAGCTTTTCTTTTGGATCTTTGTTTTCCTGATCCCCATTTTTCTCTCTCTCTCGTCAAGCATTGGAAGCATGCTTTAGTTGTCTTCCTTTTTATTTTAATACTGACTTTGACCATTTTGCATGCGATCCAAACGGACTTATTTTCAGATGAAATTTTTGCTGGTTAATCCCTGATTTATGCTGGATTTTTGGGTATCGCATGCGTTCCAAGTTTTAGCATAATTATTTTTATGTGAGTTGCTCTGTTTCTGCAATATCTGTGTACGAATTCTCGGGGGCGTTTTTTTAGTGAACGACATTCACCCCCCCTCTGTCGCCATTTTGGTCCTACATAATTAAAACAACAAAAGGTTCATTAGACTCACCAAAATAGTTGTGAACCATTCTATAAAGAGCTTAGAGCATCTCCAAGAGATGCTCTTTCTCACCCTCTATCTTAAAATATTGGGTATGAAAGTTAAAAACAAGCTCCAACAGATACTCTAAAACACCCAATAATTTTGGTACTTAAAATTGAGGTGGATCACCATCAAATATACAGTGCCTAGATAGTAATTTTAGGGATCCAAGTTTAGAGGAGCTGCTGAAGGAGGGGAAAGATTTAGAGGACAATTTTTTTAGGAAGACTCCCAATATGAGATTTTAGAGGACAAAATATTGAGCCTCTCTTGGAGATGCTCTTATACCAGGAAATGAATAGCTCACCCTATATCTTTCAACAAATTTTTTATCCTTGGAGGATGGGACCTTATTTTCTTCTTCCTCCTCTTTCTTCAACCTTTTTGCGGTGAAAACCTTCTCGGCATCTCTCCCCCTCCGCTTGTTTGCTGGCTTTAAAACCTCATCGTTGCTTATGCCCTTGTCCCTTATTGTCTCTGCATCATCCTGTCGGGAAAGAAAATGCTAAGCCCACAAAATTCTGATTTCAAAATCCAAGAGCAGGGACAAATGATATAGCAACTCAGAGATATAGCTCTGTACAATTCATGACACACACTGGTCATGAGGATGAAATTTCCCGAACATGCCTTCACAACCAGCACTGGGAATCGCCCAAACTCTTTCCTAAACTTATCCAAAGCTAGAAATGCAAAGTGAAGCAGAGGAGGACGCTCATACTTTGAGATATCACTCAAGAGGAAATTCCTAGCTCAACTATAGAATCTCTCATACTCTTGAACTCTAAGATCATTGGTTCTTTCACTTGTAACGATTCCACTTTTGCATAAATACCAAAGTTACTTGTATCCTTCGGATGCAAAATGAAAATGGCCTTGCATTTATTATCTTTCTTGGCTTGCCATCATCCGATTCTGTCATCCCCTGGACCTCTGAAAACAACCGATCACCATCTTGGAATTCAAGGTGCTCATAATCAACACAGATACCATTGCAACATTGTCATTGCCGATGGATGCAATTATACCGATATGTGGCTCTTCACAATCAACATCAAAAGTGAACTCAGGCCCAAAGTCACAAAATACAGCACCAAAAAGACCGGACTTACGCTTTGATGAAAGAAATTGGAGGCTAGTGACTACGACAATAATTGTTAAATTCAAATGCCTTGTCTAGACTTATGTAGGTGAGAACAACACTGCAAATCGATAAGTACACGTATGGTCATTATATATGGTATAATAGCCGGTAAGCACAGGAGTTATGTTGATGTTTTATCATAAAACACATGCACACCGCAACAAAACATTCAACACTATTATCAACTAAATAGTCCGTAATTGTGGCTAGCTATGTGGATTTGACTATACACATTGGCTTCATCATACAAGGTTACTAACTAAATAGCTCACATTCGTGTCACTTGAAGAGTTCAAGTAGTCAACTATAGTTAGAGTCTTAGAGATTATTCATATATCAGTCATGCCACATATAATGAAACAAATGCATTCTATTAGGCCCTACAAAAGAATTACATTTGGCACTATGGGCACCGCACATTCAGATAAGGAAGAGGAATTACTCATCCGCATAGGATCAGTAATCGAGCAATCGACATCAAATGAAGATCGGGAGGCAAAAAGTAAAAGATCATGCCAAAGGCCGGCGTGAATTTACCTATTACCATCCAAACCAAATTAACTCGCCATATAAAAACATATAATATCATTACACATCACTTCAGCAGGGTTCACAATAAAAGTTATTTTCTCAACCTTGACTATTGACAATCCATGGAGAAGAATGGAAGTAACATAACAGAAGTGACAAATTATAACATAGCGAACAATTAATGCACTGAACTTTGAAAGGTGTTCATTGGTCGATTCTTCCGTTAGAGCAGATATAAGAACAGGGTTGTTAAGTTCTTGCAGCTTTGCAACGCAGCAACAGCCCTGTTCTTCCCAATATCATCCTCGATAGAAAGAAATTGCCTGATAGGTCCCACATTTTCTGCATCATGTAGGGTGACAGACTTAACACCCGCCAAAGCAAGATTCTTTGCTCTAGAGAAGAATTTTATTAGTTTCAAAGATCACACAATCCACATACACGCATATGGTAATAAATTGATGCTAATACCATACCAATAACAATAAGCCAACCATGAATTAGCATGTGAGCACAGGCACATAGGAAAGAAGAAAATGGCTGCCCATTAATGACTATGTTACATGCCAAAGAGGACATGAAAATGCAAGACATTATTCAGTTCCTGAATTGAACAGAGAAAAAGGGGGAAAATAAATACAAACCACTTATCTTGTAGTTTCAAAGTATAATAACTGGAATTTATTCCTTTTTCCCAAAGCTTACCTTGTGGACTAACTGTTTACTATTATCAAATTTTATAATCCAACAATTTGGTACCCAACATTCTCTCACAACTCTCAACTTTAGAAGCATGGTAGGAGTTGGAAAATGCAACAAATCTCAATTTAATCAATGGATAGCCATTGAGAAACAACAATTCTGATAAAGCCGATGAGATATTGCGAAACAGAGAGATCAAGCATCACAATTTCAAACCAAATCTATCCAGCAATTGGAATCGGATTAGTTGTGTGTTGTTACTAATGCTGCATAGTACACATTGGGTGAGACCATTTCCGCTTTAACACTCAAATCCGATTTCAATAATTTCAAAGTCAATGGATAAGTCAAAACTACTAATCAAGCTTCATGGACCAAGACATCAAGCGGTTTCACCAAAGCAACCAAGCATCCAACACTTTTGTTTGCAAAACCAAAGAAAGCAATCACCGTCAGATAGGTTTCCGCCAATTCCTACTGGTGATAACATACCAATGTAAATATACTGTGGGCTCACAAAGCACATCACGCAAAAGGTAGTGAATAAAAATAGTCACTTTGTGTCCTATAATGAGGACAATCCTTGAAATGCCTAAGCAACGAAATATCCAAAATCTGCAACTAAAAGTGCAAAATGACCACACCATTTACATTTCTCTAAGTTCCACCCAAAAACTCGGTAAATGATCCGACAATCATTGTAGAATATAAAAGCAATTTTAGGCGGTCACTCTGTTTGCTTGTGCATACCAATTAGACATCACAAAACTATCCAAATTTTATTTCTCAATCCAAAGAACTCAACTGTTGGCATCTTGCATTGCACAATCTATGGGGATACAGTGTAACAATCACAGTTACAAAGAACCAATAAAAATTCTAAGAGCAACAAAATAGACAGATAATAGTAACGCCTCATAGCGGCGCGAGAGGAAGGGAGAGGGAAGGAGGTGGCGGCGCGCGAGAGGAAGGGAGAGGGGAAGGAGGCGGCGGCGTTCACGAGGGGCGAGGAGGCGCGCGGCGTGAGAGGGGAGGGAGAGGGGCGGCGGCGCGAGAGGGGATGCGAGGCGGCGGCGGCGGAGATCTAGAGGAGGCGGGGTGCTGAGGGGCGGGAGGCGGCGCCGGAGACGGAAGGAGAGGGGAAGGAGGCGGCGGCGCGCGAGATGGGAAGGGGAGAGGGGCAGGAGGAAGAGAAAGAGGGCCGAGCTGGTCGGGTAGAAGCTCACCAAAGACGGGTGCCCGATGAGGCTGTTCAAGACGGCCGACTTGCCGCGCCGCACGAACAGATCGAATGGATCGATCGAGCACGAGCGCGGATCGCCGGGGATTTTGGCGTCGGGCGGGGCGGCGGCTCGATACTCACGACGTTGCCCGGGTGACGGCGTTGAGGAAGGTGGAGGGCGCGCGCGCGCGCCGTCGGAGGGGTCGTCGTCGGCGAGGAGCGAGGCCGCTGGCGCATGGACTCGAGAGCTCCGGCAGCTCCTCCATGGCATCCATGGTAGCCTCTCTCCCCTAGCGGCGACGGATCTCGCGGAACGGGGCGGCAATGGGGAGACTGCCTGGCTCGCCGCGGTTTGAAATCTCCGCGGGTTGGGAGGAGGAGGCGGATGAGGGAGGGGAGGAGGCGGCGCGGGGTGGGGCGGAGGAGGAGGCGGCGGCGCGCGGTGGGGCGGGAGGAGGCGGCGGCCTCGAGCGCGGGGGGGGCGGGAGGAGGCGGCGGCCTCGGCGCGGGGTGGGAGGTGGGAGGCGGCGCGGGGTGGGAGGGAGGGGAGGAGGCGGCGGCGGCGGAGCGGGGGAGGAGGAGCGAGGGCGGAGTGCAGCGGAGGAGTGGGAGGTGGGAGTCGGCGGCGCGGTGCGGGCGGTGCGGGGGGTTGGGGGCGGGGTGAGCAGAATTTTCGCGAGCTGGGGGATCAGAGAGCGGGTGGGGAGGGCGGTTCGGGAGGAGGGAGGGTGGAGGGGTACTGCAGATCCATTGAAGGATGACCGTCGGATATGGTTGGGTAAGGAGAGAGAATGGAGGAGAGTTAATCTGGTGCGGACGTTTTTATGATGGTGTAATTATGGGTGTATATTGTGGTGTGGACGTAGTTAAGGTCATGACTGTGGAGCAGGTAATTGTTAGGTGGATGTAAAATAATTTGAACAGGTGGATTATTAGTTTAGATGAGAAGTATATTTTCTATATAAAAAAAATTATTGCATATGTTGGCAGGAGGGTCTTTTATTTCTGTTTCGCTCTGGGCCCACCAAATGTCAGGACTGGCCCTGCACACGAGGTTTATTTTCTTTTCTTTGAGGCAGCAGTTGTTTATCGCAGACGTCCTAAAGCTCAATCAGGTGGTCACATAATTAAATCCTAGAAAATCTGTAAATAAGCCCACCTAGCGTAAATTCCTATAATTTTCTTTTGTTTCCGAACATCTAAGAGGTAATAGGTACATTCTTTTTAAAAAGGTATGAAAACCGGTATAAAAAACATGATATATATTCATCGCCGCTATATTCTCTTTTTGGAGAGAGAGAGAGAGAGAGGAATTGGTATATAATTCTCTACTTCTAAAAAATGTGAGTTGGTGGTCGACAGTGCATTCTTCCTTATCTCTTCTCAGTCATGCGATCTGAACAATAAAATCTTGACCACCCCTCCTATCCACTTCTACTTTCAGATTGATTATGGAAACCGTCCGATGACTGCCATTCAGCTATTCCTAGAAGGCAAGTATAACAACGCTGAGCACAATCACTATCATCGGCGAGACGATTTCCGCCGAGGACGTCACCGTGAACGAGCACGACTACTTTGAGCCTATCAAGTCGCCGCTGCTCTCACACATCTACACGCCGCCGATGTAGTACAACGGTGCACAGATCAACGACTGCGCGACCATCGTGACCAGAGCCTAGCTGGAGGTGCAGGAGACATGCCTTCAAGAAGGTGATCTTCCTGCGGCTCGGCTTCTCTGGCGTCGCGTCCACAAGATACGTCGGTCAGAGTGGGGCGAGCCTTTCTTCATGTCCGTGAAGTTGGGCTCACTATCGGTGTTGCTTAGTACGCGGCTGTCCACCGGCGTTGCTGCGCAGATGCACCCGCCGTAGGGGAAGATGGATATGAACTTTGCCATATTTCCCAAGAGGCCGCCGGTGCCGCTGCCTGTGAGAAGATGGCGAGGTTCGTGGACACTAGCAAGGTGATGAGGGGCCCCGACGACTCACCGGGGTACTGGGTGGTCACCGGCGCAAAGCTCTGCAACGAAGGCCGCACGTTGCACTCAAGGTCAAGTACTCGTTGCTCATCGCGGTGCAAGAGGACATTGACGTTTGAGACCTCGGTTTCCAATTTTTTGTGGCCTATTTGCCGTGGTGTACCCTGTACAGTTTCAGTTGTGCGTATGCTGCACAGAGTGTGCAGACACCTAGACAGAGCCATACATACTTTTCTGTACACTAGCTGAATGCATGTCCATTCCTACGAATTTTTAAAATTTATCATACTGTATATTCTAAAACTCAAGGGTTGTAAAAATTTTAAAACATATATATGAATATATTTTAAAAGTTTTTAAATCTGTAGCAACGTAAGTATATTTCGCTAGTATGTTCTGATTGATGGATGAAGAAAGAAAAGCAGAGCACTGTGAACGCGCGATGGTAGGCCATCGCAATTCACAACGGCCATAGCATGGGCTTCTCTGAGCCTAGCCCAACTCCAACCGCAGGTGGCTCGGGGATGCATACTAGTCAGTGAGGCAGGCCGTTCATAAGTTGTGGGATAGTGCAAACAGGCTACCACAAGCGTGATAGCACTATGGTGCTACCCGCACAGCGCCTCTGGCTCCCCATCTCCTCTCCAGTATATGATTTGCTTCATGTTCGTTAAAGTCTAAGAGCAATATATGATCTAACTTTATCTTTAAATCATTTTAATTATAGGGTGTGCAAGATTACATATATTAATGTTACCATAAAATATATATTTACTACTTCTAGTGCATTGAGAAGATATAAAAAGTTATGATAGTGATTAGTAATATCATAGACGGTTATTTTTAAAAATAGTGTGTGATAACACATCACAGATGGCTTTTATTAATCGTCTATGATATGCCGATATCACAGATGGTTATTTTTAAGAACCGTATGTGATACATACACATCACAGACAGTTATTTTTAAAAACTGTTTGTGTTGTGACTTGTCACAGACAGTTTGAAAACTATCTGTGATGACCCCATACCATTACTGACCTATAAACATAGGCACCTCATGAAATCATCTGTGATGACGTTTTTAAACCGTCCGTAATGACTTTTTCTGCAGTAGTGGTATCCATGGAGGAGGACGGCGGTAGGGTCCCATGACCTTTAAGGCGTTGGGCAAGGACGGGAGCTTCGAGTCCGAGGAGGTGGACACGAGGATGATGATGAGGAGGAGGAGGAGAGAAAGCAAAAGCCATGGCCGGTGGCAAGGAAGAAGATATGAGATAAGCAAAAAGAAGAGGGGGAGGGAATAAAATAAGGGCAAAATTGTCCAAATAATAGCTGAGTTCTTTTGAGTTTATGAATTGTCTTTCTACAATAACTAGCTTTCAAATGGTGAGTTTTTTTAAGGTGAGGTCTACAAGTCGATTGTAATAGATATTATACCGACTTCAGCTGTACCAATCATAATCGTATGCGACTATCTTCTTCTTTATAATGTTTCTTTTGAATAGCAAGAATTTAAAAGTTATAAGTCACAATCCAAAATAAACCACCTAATACATGATGAGTTGTCTATCTTTTAGAGTGACAAATAATGAATTATATTCTATAAAGTGACAGATGATCAAAAATCACTTTATGGGGTAGCAAATCATCAATTGTCCACGCGAACGATGGCGTGAAAGCATAGGAGTTCGGCGAGCATTGGCACGAGTTTGGAAGGCAAGCGGGCATGGGTGCAACGGGGGCCGACGAGTGGGGAACCGGCGATGTAAATGCATGCATATCCTCCGATAGGCCACCGGGCAAGACAGCGCCGGTAGTACAGTACGTGTAGCAAAGCCGACGTTCCATGACGCGGTCCAAATCTGCTCCGAGTGCCTAGCTCCGATGCGCCACCGGGTACACGTACACGGCAGGTCGGTCACACGTTACGTACGAACGTATGTTCCCACGGCCGGCCCTACAAACTCATGGGTCGCTGTTCACTACGTGTATGGTGCTAATTAATTGCTTGCGTCGATGGAGGTCGATCGTGGCGTTGTGATCAGCTTCCTATTCCGCTAAAACGATCGATCGTGGTGATTGAATGATTGCTTCGACGTCCGTATGCTGAAACAGATTCTAGTATACCACGTACCATACCATCATATGATTGATTCGTCTCACTCAAGAATCAAAATATGCAGTCATCCGTGCATCATACGTACGTAGGCTTGCGTTTCACCCGGGACACGACCCTTGTGGCATCGCCGATCAAAAGCTAGCTAATCCGGGCCCGAATCAAGACGCGACTCGATTGAAAGCGATGTGCTATTTACAATGTTTTCGTAAGTTGTAATGTTGACTCCCTGCTTACTTGCTCAGCAACAGCAAGGCATGAAATTTGGACCGTGCACGGTATACACCTTGCCACCATAACTTGTACGACAGAAATCACAGGTGCCAAACCACCGTTGGTGCTGGTCGAGTGACGGTGCAACCTCACCAGAGAAGAAGGCCGTTCAATCCAGCCGTGGCGGCTTTCAGATTCCGGTTAAAATTATACTATAGCAGTGGTTAGTTTTTTTAGTCATTCAATTAAAATAAAATAAAAAAATAAAAACATCGTTATATCTCCACGGACAATAAAAAAAACCAATAGAACTAAAACAACCGAAATTTAAAGGCCGACATGTTCATTCCGGCTTCTGGAAGCCGGAAGTCAGAAACCCAAGTCGGATTGAATGGGGTTTGCTGGCTTTCGCGTGTAACCAGCAAAATTTCACCTCTACTCATAGTGACAAACGCAGGCATGAACCTATGTGGTGCAGAAGATGACCCTACTTCATATGAATTCCGAGCTTTGCCATGCCATTCGATAAAGGCTCAAGCCATATTTGTTTAAATAAACATTTTTTATTCATTTTACACAAATAAACTATTTTTCTTTTTTATACAAATAACCCATAATCGCTGGACCACCGCGTGATTGAACCTAGTCATGATGACGTGGTTGCTCAAGTTGTGATACTAGGGCTTGCGTTTCTCGCCTGTTGTGTGGTTGAGCCATTGCATGTGTGGCTGGGCTTAGGGATGACAATCGGGCGCGGCGGGTACGGGTAGTGTTCGCCCATGCCCGTACCCGCAACCCCGATTTACGTTCACGGGTATACCCGTGAAGGATGACGGGTGAAAAACCTCGTCCATACCCGTCGCCCGTGGGCATACTCGTTTACCCGCGAACTGAGAGTCACCATATGAGAGTTGAACTAATGGCAGGTACATATAAGCAACAGCTATTGCTAGGAAATATAATAGCTATAAAAAAGTTTATAACAATCAATAGCAATTAGAGATATGGAAAAATTTATAACAATCAATAGTAATTAGAGATATTGCTATGATCGTGCTGTGCACTGTCAATCTATATTATGTAAGCAAGCGGGGTGGGTACGGTGGAGCTTACCCATACCTGCACTGCCACTCCGACAGTAGAGTGTTCCCCCATTTTCATACCCATGGATAAAATATCTCATACCCGACTCCATTAGGGTATTTACCTACGGGTATACGGGTAAACGGGCACAATTGCATCCTTGGCTGGGCTATCTGGTAATGATGTGGCATGGGTCGCACAACAGCCCAGCAACTTGGGCGCTGAGCCTGATTGCGCCATGGCACAATGAATACTCTCAGTTGCTTTCTGGAAGCATGACACAGTGGCCTCAATAAATTGGAAAATTTTTCATTAATTTGATAATATGTACAAATAATCAAGTTCAGATATTGCAATATTTATGATTAATATTAGGCAATTCATATTCTCATTTAGTTTGGAAGGTTTGTGCAAAACTTCTAGATTAATAACTATTCGGATGCGACAGTCAGTTTGATGAGTAAGTTGTACTTACGGAGAAAAGTTTTATAATCATCGGGTAGATTAATGAAAACTTCATGTGTGCATAAGGTAAGCGGTTGCAATGAAGGTAAGATTCTAACCTTGACACAATTTAATAGTAATGATGGTAGTTAGATGGCACACGTGGTATGGTAAGGTGCATTTGTTTGTCATGTGATTCATATGGTACAAATGGCAACATACAAAACTATTAATCCGAACTACAACTAAAATACATGTGTGCTTTTTGTAATTGAAAATACTTGGGGAATGGAAAGGAAGTCAAGCTTGTGGACATACGTCGTACTCCTCCTGTCAACGCAGGCCTTCTTCGCAGTGTGCTTCTCCCGGCATTCATCTGTAAGGTCCTTTGGTTGCTTGTTAATCTCCTCGTCCTTACATGCCTCATCCTAAATCTCTGTGACTCCATCTCCAACTCCGACCTCGACTGCCACCCCACTCGTTATCTTCTCTATCTTCGGCTTTCCCTCGGCCACAGTCCCCCGCCACCACGCTATCGCCATCGTCGAGCCCATCTTCTTCTTCTCTGGCATCCCCTTCCACTGCCGCTCCGACCCACTGGTCCACCTCCCCTACAGCTCCCGATGAAGCCCTGGGCACCTTTGCTGCCCATTACGCCTCCCCCAACACCACCAGGGCCGTTCCTGAGTTTTTTTGGGCCTAGGTCGAGTACTAATACGGGGCCTAATCCACTCTCTCAAAATATCTATATATATTTCTATATACGTATATATAGTCTTATAAATACACATCAATTAAGAAGATAATATTCAATGCACTAAAATAACTTATATAGAATATCTCAAAGTTCATAAAGTGGACAAATGTAATAATAAATTACTTACTTGGCGCTTGACATTATTTTAAACAATTTCTTCTAACATTTCGAGATGCAAAGTCATTGATTATACTATTGATATCGATCTCATCCAATAACTTCTTCTCGATGCATAAAGTCGCCAAACCATTTAACCTTTCTTGAGACATTGTTGACCTCAAATAGTTCTTCAATAATTTCAACTTTGAAAAGCTTCTTTCAGCTGATGCGACAGTCACAGGCACAGTAAATAAGATCCGGTAAGCAATGGAAACATTTGGATAACAATCCACCTCTCTGACATGCTCGAAAATCTCCATAGCAGACAATGCACCATCTGGCAATGTGAATTTCATAATCTTCAATTCAGAAATAAGATCATGTACCTCAACATCAGATGATCCATTAACAGAGAAAGTTTCTGCAAATTTAGTGCAGCACTCTTCAAGTTCAATATCATCTAATGACTTCAGGGTGCTTGAGCTCATTAAGAAACCAAATATGTCTTTAAACACCATGAGTTCTTCAAATCTGTTCTTCAAAGAAGTGATTGCCATATCAACCAGAACAAAAAAATATTTAACTTCAAAAGCCTTCTCAGCTTCTAGATTGTCTTCTTGGCAATTACTTTCATCAAATTGTTTCTTCCTCGTAGCACGACGTTTTACCTGAAACGATGCCTCTACACCCATGTCAGATGCAATGCCTTTGGCGATAATCAGACTAGAAGAAAACCCCTCATTTCTGTATGTCTCAAAGTATTGCATCATACCTTGTATTTGCTGCAAAGTAGAGTCAATGCACATGGCTAGCGACTGCAACTTCTTGCTCACTTTATTCACAGCAAATAAAATATCATTCCAGATAACCATACCAAGTATAAACTCAAAGCTGCCAAGGGCATCAAATAAATTTTTTGCATCACTTTTATCCTTAGGTTCAATGTCAGAAGCATGATGTAACTCAGACAAAGATGACCTTAACTCAGTAGCTTGATATCTTATTGCTGTAACACTTTTGATTCGACTCTCCCAACGAGTATTGGACAATGATTTCACAGTTAAACTAGGAACATGTTTAAGCAAGACATTCCACCTTTTTGTAGAACCAGCAAATAATACATATATGCGTTGAACAATTCCAAAAAATGAAACAGCTTTCCCATATGATTTTGCCATATCACAGAGAGTAAGATTGAGACTATGACAAGCACATGGCATATACAATGCTCTTGGATTGATATCAATTAACCTTTTTTGTACCCCTTGGTGTTTTCCTTTCATGTTAGAACCATTGTCATAGCCTTGACCCCTTATATCACTAATATTAAGGCCGAAGGACTCCATAGACTCAACCAATACATTAAAAAGCCCCAAACCAGATGTGTCATCCACCTTCAAGAAACCCAAAAAATATTCCTCAACTTTTATTTGGCCATCAGACAAATTAACACATCGAACTAACAAAGTCATTTGTTCTTGATGACTCACATCGGGGGTACAATCTAGGATAATGGAAAAATACTTGGCCTCTTTAACAACCTTTATGATAGAGCTTGTGATATCAGCAGCCAAAAGAGATATCAACTCATTCTGAATTTTATGACTAAGATAATGATAATGAATTTCTTTGTTCTGAATACGTCTGAGGTGGTCTTGCATTACAAAGTCAAATTCTGCTATCATCTCAGCACAAGCTAAGAAATTGCCATTATTATCATTGTAAAGCTGCTCACTGCTTCCTCTAAAAGCCAAGTTGCGTTTGCCAAGAAATTTCACAATTGCAACTATTCTTAATAAAACTTGCCTCAAACGTTCTTTATCCTTTGCGATTTGCTGCTGCAATTCTTTGTCAATTGTTTGCTTTTTCCATGATCTAGCTCTCAATTCATTCCAACTGCTCATATTACTAATATGCTCGCACTATTTTCGTGATCTTTAAGCTTCTCACTAATATGCCTCCAATTTCTAAACCCATCATTTGCTAAGGTACTCGGACTCTTGCTAGTGCTAGACTTGAAGATCTTACAGCAGAAACAAAATACTTTGTCAACATGCTTCGAATAAACTAACCATTTTCTATCATGTAATTCTCCATTGCTTAGTTTTCTAGAATAATGGGCATATGAAAAATGTCTTGAGGTAGCATCTAGAGGGAATTCGTTTTTTTCTCTTATAGGCCCTTTCTCGACTAATATGTCTCGTGCTTTATTATCAAGATTATCCCAATTTCTTGGATCATAAATATCTGAAGTGTAAACTGGTTGCTCATCAATACTAGCAGACTGTTCTTGTGCACCCGATGCATGAACGGTGTTCTCAGGGTCACTTACATTGTTATCATCGACGTCGATGTCAACATTTTCTTCCTCATTCTCATTAGTTGCTTCATCCACAGCAACTATCGCCAACTCATCGATTCGCAAGCGTACCGTATTACTCTTGAAAAATTTATCAATAGCTCCTCTCTGTGATTCTATCAACGCATCCACACGTCTTTTCCTTTTTGTTTTGTCATTACCGGATTCGTACTTTCTAGACGACATTATATCCCACAATCCTGAAATTTAAATAAACACGGAATAGTTGAAAAGTGAAAGCGTATGTAAGGTACAAATAAATTAATCATCAATATGCGTACAGCAACAGTGCTTACCTAGGATTGAAAATTTGAAACCAAAGAAGAACTGAAGAAGCAGTGCTTACCTAGGATTTACCGGGGCTTGCCGCAATGCCGCCTGCCTGCACGACGAGGCCGCGGACGGAATCGACGGATGTCCCGGATGACTGATGGAATCGAATAGATTATAATCGGGGCCCTGAGAATAATCGATCTCCTTGAGTCTTGAGACCTCGTGATGCCTTGCGTCCGGCGGCCGGCCAGCGCTTCCTCTTCCGAGTTCCGACTTTCCAACTTCTGAGCGGCACCAGCGTGATCTGCGTGAAAGGCTAAAAGCCAAGCCTTCTCTGCGTTGTTGGCTTGCTGCACGCCTGCACCTGATTGGGCCATAGGAGGATTAGGAGCCCACATACATTACTAAGTATACTACTATACTAGTACTAGTACTAATGTACTATATGGGGTGGGGCCTATGTAAATTTTGGGCCTAGGGCGGTGGCACACCCTGCCCACCCCCAGGGCCGGCTCTGAACACCACTTACCGCCACCTTTCGTGGCCGGCAGCGCCTTGCCGCATTGTCCACACTTTCTGCCCATTGCCGTAGCACGCCTTATTCACCTTAACTCATTGCCGTCTTTGCTATCTTGTGTGCCGCCGCCGCCCACTGCCCTTCTTCGAACCCACGGCCGGCGGCCATCGCCACCTCGCCGACCCACCACCACCACCGGGTTGTTGCCTCTCCCATCCCTCTATACACTGGGTCCTAGTGAATCCATCCCTAACTCGATGAACCCAACCCGGCAGGTCGGCCGCCATCGTCCGAGAAGAGAATAAGAAAAAGAAGGCACAGGAAGTGCGCCTAATCATGTGTTAGAATTTGCCTAAGTCGTGATGCCACAGACGGTTTCCTTTTTTTGTGTGTGTACACCGAGTCACGCAGCAACAAGACCCTGTGTAGTACGTTTGACTTCTGCTGCGTTTTTCCTACTTCACTGCTCGACTATTGTACCGGCGGCGGCTGGAAAAGCTAGGAGATCTACACGAGTAGTAACCGGTCTACGGATGGAAGCTTGAAAGTCTAAAACAGCTGGTTCTTGCTAATGCTACACACACAGACACATCATGCTGGGATCGAGTTGCCAGATTGCCAGCTTAACTAACATAACGTTGCCTTGACGCAGAATCACGTACAGCTTTGAATCGTCTGTCGTCCGCACAACCATACAGTATACGGTTCCCAAAAACAGTGAGTAGTAATTAACAACCATACATGCCTATAGATGATTTACCACTTTATATAATATAATTCATCATTTGTCACTCTCTAGAAGCCATTTTGGATAATATTCCCCTTATCTTCTTCTTCCTACACTCCTTTCTTCTCACGTGCAGTCATGGTTGATGGTCTCTGCCTTCGGTGGCCGCTCCACATGGAACTCCCCACGCCCACCCCACCCCTATCCAATTGCCTGCTCCTCTTCTAACATTGAGCTCGTTGCCGCAGCGGTTCTCACCGCCACTTGCGACGTTGCCACTATGATATGGACCCCACACCTCCGAAGCTCCCTGTGAAGCGTCGAACGCATAATACGCAGATCTTGAGATCGATAGAGATGGCTGCAGAGGAGCAAGCTCACCGGTTGTAGTTCTCATGGAGGCGGCATGCCGAAGGCATCGTTGGTGGAGTGGCGGTGGGTATCCACGGAGGAGAAGGACGGCGGTAGGGTCCCATAACCTTCGAGATGGTGGGTAGGGATGGGAGCTTCGAGTCTAAGGAGGTGGACACAAGGATAATGATGTGAAGGAGGAGGAAAGGAAACAGAGGTCATGACCGGTGGTAAGAAGGAAGGCATGAGATGAGCCAAAAGAAGAGATAAGGAAAAATATAAGGGTAAAATTATCCAAACAATATATAATAAGTTGTCTATCTTGTAGAGTGACAAATAATGAATTATATTCTATAGAGTGACAGATCATCAAAGACCACTTTATGGGTGGCAAATCATCACTTGTCCACGCGAGCGATAGCGTGAAAGCATAGGAGGTCGGCGAGCACTGGCACGAGTTTGGAAGGCAAGCGGGCATGCATGCAACGGAGGCCAACGAGCGGGGAGCCGGCGATGTAAAAGCATATCCTCCGATAGGCCATCGGGCAAGACAGCGCCGGTAGTACAGTACGTGTAGCAAAGCCGACGTTTGATGCACCGAGTTCCTAGGGCACGTACGCGGCAGGTCGATTACACGTACGTACATACGTATGTTCCTACGGCCGGCCATACAAACTCATGGGTCACTGTTCACTACGTGTATGGTGCTAATTGATTGCTTGCGTCGATGGAGGTCGATCGTCCCGTTGTCAGCTTCCTATTCCGCTAAGACGATCGATCATGGTGATTGAATAATTGCTTCAACGTCCGTATGCTAAAACATATTCTAGTATACTACGTACCATACCATCGCATGATTGATTCGTCCTCACTCAAGAATCAAGACGCGACTCGATTGAAAGCGATGTACACTATTAAAAAAACACGGTATTAAACACCTTACCACAGACAGTTATCTAAAATTATAGGTTATCTGAAACTATCTATGTTGTAATTATTATAAACGGTTTTACAAACGTAACTATTTATATTCTAGCGATCGTCTGTGATACATAATTATCATAGACGATTCTTAACAAGAACTGCTTATAAATTATTACAAACGGTTCAGATTAAAAACCATCTGTGATATTTACAATTATCATAGACGACTTTTAATTTACAAATAGTTCTTAACAAGAATCGTCTGTGGTGTCTAGAATTATCACAGATAGTTCTGATTAAAAACCGTTTGTAACGTTGCAATTAAAAATCGTTTGAAAATCCAAATCCTCTTACCGTGCTTGACTTGTTGGATCTCCTAAAATCCAAATCCGGTGTGGCTTTTTTCTTCTTCCAATTTTGCCATGTAGAACTTCCCAAAAAGTGTCTATCTTCCCAAAAATTGAAAAAACGTGCCAAATTTATGCCAAATCCAGTGAAAATTGGTTGAGTCCTACATATAGCTACGAACTTTCATAAAAAATTCAGCAATATTGGCCCATGGGATTGAAAGATATGGTAATTTCAATTTGAACCCGAGACAAATTTGAGTTCGAGTAGGATTCTGTTCTGAGACACATTTAGTAAAACAGACATAATTTTTGCATACGGTGTCCATTTTCGACGTTCTTGTATTCACTGGAAAGCTAACAACGAGCTCGATCCAAAAACAAATGACTAGCTCATGTTAGTCGCCCTCTAAGACCTCTAAAATTTGCCATCTTTAGCCCTGATTTTGCATTGCAAGTTTTTTATTTCTGTTTTTACCAAAATTTTCGATCTTCCCTTTGGAATATGGGGTTTGCTTCAACTGCGAAGTTGTAGATCTTATCAAAATCTTTCAAACGAGCATATATAGTCCATATAAAATTTTGCTATTTTATCTTTTGAGACAAGCTATTTATATTGCATCGATATATATATATATATATATATATATATATATATATATATATATATATATATATATATATATATATATATATATATATATATATATATATATATATATATATATATATATATATATATATATATGCTCTATGTTATAATTCATGATTTGTTGGTATATAGAATCATCTGTGATACTCACACATCACAGACGGTTCTAGCTACTAACCATCTATGATGCGTGAGTATCACATATGATTGGTATATAGAACCGTTTGTGATAATTATGTCTCTGACCGCTGGGCCCATCGATCCTCCCCAACCCAATTTCAGCCAATAGAAACCCACCAACTCTCATCCCATGGATCGTAGCTCCACCTCTCCATCCCTACGCCCATTCTGCCAAAAAATTTTCCACTCCCGTTTCTCACTCCTCTATAAATACTCACCCAAACCCATCCCCTACCTACCATTGCTCAAAATCTCTCCAGCCTCCTCATCATCCTCCTTCTCGACCTCGACCCTGATGGCCCTTACAAAGTAGACAGCACGCAAGTCTACGGGCGGTAAGGCGCTGCGGAAGAAACTGGATACCAAGATGGTGCTCAAGTTAGCAACGACGAGCGTCAAGGACATCCAGCTCACGTGCTGCATCTTCTACTGTCTACACGCTGCATTGCGAGAGGGCCTAGGCATATATGTGTTATTGCCATATTCTCTTGCTATGTATGATAGGTAACCTACTCGTTGTCTTATGATGCTATAATGGTGGATTCTAATTTTAATGAAGATGGAATGTGCTACTATGTTTGCTGCTGTATTTGCTTATTTTCAAAGGACATAGCTAACATTTCCTGGGGCAAGCCGAAAAACAGAAAAAAAAATTTAGGTATAGAATGAACTATCACATATGGTTTTGTGGTATAAACCGTCTATAAAGGACTATCACAGACGGCTTGAACCAAAAACCATCTGTGATACTCGCACATCACAGATGGTTCTATCTACGAACTGTTTATAATGGGAAAGTATCACAGACGATTTTATATATTAACCATCCATGATAAGTACACATTACAGATGGTTTTTACCAAGAATTGTCTATGATAATAGACTATTACAAATGGTTCTAGTTTTGAACTGTTTATGACAATGTATGATCACAGATAGTTCTAGTTCTGAACTATCTATAATACTATTTTCATAGATGGTTCAAAAACGTCCTATGAATAACTCCTATTATCACTGACCTATGAAGTTAGACGGTTCAAGGAACCGTCTGTGATGACCATTTCTGTGATAGTGGTATTAGTTATAATGTTTTCGTAAATTGTAATGTTTACTCCCTGCTCACTTGCTCAGCAACAGCAAGGCATGAAAGTTGGACCGTGCATGGTATACACCTTGCCACCATAACATGTACGACAAAAATCATAGGTGCCAAACCAACGTTGGTGCTGGTCGAGCGACGCTGCAACCTCATCAGAGAAGAAGGCAACCTCATCGGTTGCAAGCTTCCAGCTAAAATTGCATTGTAGTATTGGTTAGCCTTTTCTAAGTCATTCAATTAAAGCAAAGTAAAGAAAAATGAGAAAAAATAAAAATCATCATTATATCTCCATGGACAATACAAAGAAAAAAGGTGAAAAAAAGCAAAAAAAAGCAAAAAAAAAACAAAACTATCAAAATTATAAGAAGCCAACGCATTCATTCTGGCTTTTGGCTTCTAGAAGTTAGAAGCCAGAAACCTAAGCCGAATTGAATGGGGTCTGCGCTAGCTTTCGCGTGTAACCAGCAAAATTTTGCCTCTACCCATAGTGACAAATGTATGCATGAACCTATGTGGTACGGAAGATGACCCAACTTCATATAAATTCTGAGCTTTGCGATGCCATTCGATAAAGGCTCAAGCCATATTTTTAAATAAACCATTTTTATTCGTTTTATACAAATAAACTACTTTTTTCACACACATAACCTACAATCGCTAGGCCATCGCGTGATTGAACCTAATCATGATGACGTGGTCGCTTAAGTCGCGGTATGGGAGAGCATTTGGGCTTGTGTCTCTCGCCCATTGTGCGATTGAGCCACTACCTGTGTGGCTAGTCTATCTGGTAACTGATGTGGCATGAGTCGCACAACAGCCCAGCAACTTGGCCGCAAAGCTTGATCGCGCCATGGCACAATGACTACTCTCAGTCGCTCTCCGCAAGCACGACAGTGGCCTTGATAAATTGGAAAAATTTTCACTAATTTGTTAATATATACAAATAATCAAGTTCAGATATTGCAATATTTATGATTAATATTAGGCAATTCATATTCTCATTTAGTATGGACGGTTTGTGCAAAACTTCTAGATTAATAACTATTTGGATGCTACAGTCAATTTGTCGAGTAAGCTGTATGCATGGAGAAAAGTTTTATAATCATCGGATAGATCAATGAAAACTTCATGTGTGCATAAGGTAGGCGGTTGCAATGTAGGTAAGATTCCAACCCTGACACAATTTGACAGTAATGATGGTAGTTAGATGGCACGCAGGGTATTGTGAGGTGTATCCATTTGCCATGTTATTTCTACTGTACAAATGGCAACATGTACAAGCTATCAATCCGAACTATAGCTAAAATACATGTGCACCTTTTGGAATAAAAAATACTTGGGAAATGGAAAGAAAGTCAAACTTGTGGACATAAGTCCTACTCCTCATGTGGGCGCGAGCCTTCTTCATAGCAAGCTTCTCCTAATACTTGTCTATATGGTCCTTTGGTCACTTGTTAGTCTGCTCACCCTTACATGCCTCATCCTAAATCTTGCGAAGCTTCTCCTCCTCTTTTTATTTCCTCTCATGATACTCCTCTTGGTTTTTTCTTGAACGCAGTAACATGTTCGGGCCCAAGGAAGATATGGTCTTCGTCTTCTTTACTCGGCCAATAGTTAAATTTGCACCTTGATTTTTCCTACATAGATGAACAAGTTAACGATATTTTGAGGATGTATTCTGAATATTACGATAGAAGTTAACCTTACTATACCCGCACTAGAAGGAAAATGGAGCCATGCAATTGATGCCGTAGACTATCATGTAGATAGCTGGAAGATTGCAACAACACAACGGCCCTCGAGGATTTGTCGGTCGCTTTTCATTTCCTAGATGAGGATCCAACATCTGTCATTGATATGATTTAGGTGTTGGCTCCAAGATAGAAGAATAGAGTGTTGGATGTAGAGGTGGAAGGTGCCCTGGTTTTGTAGGTGGTTGGGGTGTAGTGTTGAGGGAGTACATTTTGATGAATACAAGTGTACTCACATCCTTGAGAAGGTATCTTTGGCTACAGGATAGGTTAGTGAGTTGTCAATTTACGGAGAAAAACTGGCACATATTTTTGGTTAAGTCTAAAAAGGTGGTATGGTATGGTCATTTTGAACTAAATGTCTGGTGTCATAATGCAGCCACTTTGGCCTAAAAATGTGGAGTTACAGTGTTGTCACTAATAAGACTACAGATTCGACTTATAGCAAATGCATTGACTAGGTGTGCATCATGATGTGTTCGAGGTATAAATTTAAGACATATGTAAGCCCGAGCAATTTGTAGAGATCATTCATGAAAATAATAGGGAATTACATGGTGTGTTGGGTGTGATGGAGTGCATCACTTGCCCGGCTACAACTACGGTGCAAATGGCAAGATGCACGAACCAACCAACTGGACCACAACTATGGTATATGCGCACCTTTTGGGCATGCGAAAAGATTGAGTCGGGCTTGTTGACGTCTGTGCCTAAGGAGAATAGGGAACATTGTAAGACACCCACATGGAAGTGATAGGGGCATGGACAGCTTGCATCAGCGCAGCAACAGAATGGGTGATAGTCACTACCGATATTGACTACCTCCTCATTGTACCTCTCCCTGAGCATCTGTTTCCACATCTCCTCATTGTTCTCTCTGTCTCTCTCTCTCTCTCTCTATTTTCAACTAAGCCTCCAACTCATCAATCCTCTCTCAGAGGAAGGCCATGTATGTTCAGGCAATATGGGATACTTGGGATCAACCCAAGTAGCATAGCTGCAATCTTGTATCTACAAGAAATACTAACTGCGTAAGCGCGGCGACACGCCGCGCTAGCTACTGTGTGGACCGAAGTAAAAGAGACGATGATTCACGAGGAGTTTCTTAAACAAATCGAGGACACATGCGTAATTTCAGAAAAATCAAAGGTCTTTTTCGCAAAAAACCGAGGACCTATAAGGACCTATGCGTAACTAAACGAGGACCCGTATGTAATTTTGGAAAACCGTGGGGTGCTATCCAACAAAGAATATGCAATTTCAGTAAAGTAGAGGGTGCTTTCCGGGAAAAAACCTGACATGGATCTTTTTGCGAGAGCGGGGGACTTTTATGTAATTTCGAAAAACGCAGGGACTTTTTCACAAAAAAAGTTGACGTGGCCACTGTGAGGAGTCGGGAAGTCCCTCAGCTATAATATAGGTATTATGAGGTAAGTATGGTCACCACAACATTATATGGATGGAAATACATAATGGAGCGAGGAACATGCTATAAAACGAGGGCAGTGAAAGAATCGATGTCCTGGGTTCATATAGTCATCGCAATCCTGGACAACTATGTCATCTGCATGCAGGCATGTTGGCCAAGCCTCAGGGATATGTGGGTAGTCATGGAGAGGGTCGTTATAGCCATAATCTTCCTTGGTTCAGATAGGAAGATTGAGATGTGGAAGGGTAGGGGTCCTTGGACCATAGTAGCCCATTCCCTGAAACGGACTACAATGGCCTCGTCCTCTCTGCCCCTTCCCTTTCCTATACTCACCATGGTGTGGTTGGAGGAGTGTGTTGGTCTTGGAGATCGGTGGGACATCTTGGAGAGGGACTTTATAGGTACTAGGCACTCTCGGACCTAAACGATGTACTTCAGGCATGCACATTACGCTCGAGCCAAGGTGTGGTCATGTCGATCTATCTTGCATGTGTCATAGTGTTGTCATTTGAGTTTGAAAAGCAACTAGCATGTTGTTGTGTTTTCAGTCTATGTAGCAAGTGTCACTATGTTATTAGTTTGGTGCTAAAGGCTAGAAACAAGGTGGGGTGTACTTTGTCATTGTGTTGTCAGTGATAAGGCTAGAGATTCATAACATGCCCCTTTGTCGTGGTGCTAACGAGGTGAGTAAATAAAGTCCTAATATTGGGAATTGAATAGCATGGCCTCTTTGTCACCTTGCTGACTAGGAGCGCAAGTAAGGTCCTAATTGCTAGAATTACATAGCATGCCCTATTTGTCACAGAGTTGACTAGGGGTGAAAGTAAGGATAATAAACAAATGCAAAGAAGAAACTAACATGTGGAATTTGAAAGCATACAGTACTATAGGAAACTCATCAACTACATTGATAGTAAAGTGCAAAATACTAGACATATGACATGTGGTACTACTGATCTCCCTATTCGTCTCCCTCCCCTTGTCCCTTTCCATGGCCCTGACCCTGTTCCTATCCTCAGCACCTCTTGGCCCTATAGGCCCCTAGTGGTCACTGTCTAGGGCCTGAAGGGTTCCACCGCTCGGGCGGTCAGACAACCCTAGCTCCTAATGGTGCAGTAGGAGCAGGTGTGGCATACGGATACATGACCTTCATAGGCTACATGTCAGGTGGCGTGCTAAACAACTGTGAACCTAAAAGCACATCAGGGTGTGGGGTTGGGTCATTGATTAAGTAGTCCTCCTCATCACCATGTTGCGGGGATGAGGCTACATTGGCCGCTTCCTGACCTGTAAAGTGATGTGCACCTAGTTTACAAAACGAGTAAATGGTTAGCTAGCTGCATGTGTAAGTTTGAACAAAGGCAAAAACAAAAGCGATAAGACCATGTACCCAGTGTGAGCTTCATCATGGGAGGGGCCCATGATGAGGACGCTGATACGGTGTGAGGTGCCAACTGAGATATCGATGTACCTAGGTAAGTTTTGTTAGTTGCGTTAGTATGTGGAATAATACACATTTTGTTGAATGCAGTATCTTGTGTGGAGAACTGGCAAGTCACCGGCATTGCAGAAAAAGGGGAAGATTGAAAGTATTTAGGCCCCAAAAAATAATTTTGGTAATTAATGACAGCATTGTGTTATGGGACTAACATGTGTGCTAAGATTTTTTTAAGAGTTTTAGTCCTAGAGTATGGATGACAACATGACAATAATATGCAAAGATGATAAAGGATCTACATGGCTCAAAAGAAAGGTATTTTGTAGCTTAAGGATCTTTTTTTTTTATAGTTTTTACCAGTCTCAATTTTCGGAGGAAAGACCAGATTTGTAAGCTAGATGTCGTACAATGAAGGGGGATCATGGCTAGTAGCTTGAGGATTTAATTTATGCCATTTTGATCAACTAAGAGTCATACATACATCTTGAATTGCATTTGAAAGACAAATTTCAGAAAAAATAGTATGACCGTAGGTGTATTGGCGGTACTGCCGGCAGGCGGTATGACCGCACTTGAAGTGCGGTACTACTGCAATGTGATAGCGCCAAATTTTAGTTGGTAGTACATAATTTCTAGAGAGCATATTTTTGAACACTTTTTGAACCCCTGGGAATCGGTCGTATCGATTGTGCCAACAGGTACTACTGCAGTACAGTAGTACCAGCTCTTATGAGGGTGATAGTACCACACTAGAAGTTTAATGGCTAGTTGAGATGCATTTATCGTATACAAAAGAGTCGTTAAATAGTACGTGCGGTAGTACCGACCGATACATGTTGGTAGTACTGCACCTATTGAATTTTGTGTGATTTTGCCCCCAAACGGTCGAATCTATGCTTGGGAGCTATAAGTACCCCCTCAGCAGCACCATGGCACAATGTCTAGACCTCATTGAATTCATTAGAGACATTGGTGTACTCTCTACTACTCATTTGCTCATATTTGACTTTTTGAGGTAGTTGAGAGCATTAAAGTGTATTTGTATCATTTGTTGATCCTTTTGACACTTGATACTTCCTCAAGCAAGGGCTGTGATTTGTTACTCTTGGTGTTTGCCGGTACCCAGATGGCTTGGGGGAAGATTGTGTGATGATATCTTCAAAGAAGGTTGTGAAGAGGCCCAACACTGTTTGTGAGCGGTTCAGTACTCCCCATCTTCAGTGGAGTTGAGATTTATTAGGCTTAATACGTGGAGCCAGTCTAATCCATTTGAGTTTATCTCAATGTATACTAGTGAAGATCGGCAAGTCTTTGATACCATGAGAAAACATTGATTGCATCATTGCGGTTTTTTTCTCTTTTCTTTACTTTTTCGCATTTACATTTCAAGTTATTTAGTTGTCTAAAATTGCTTAGCTAAAATTGTATTTAGGATTGACATAGCCTTCAGGTGACTTAGTGAAACATAGATTTAGCACTTGACTTGTGGTAAAAACTTAAGTTAGCTCATTCTTGCTAGTATTGTGTATTAAGACTTAAATTTTTAGAAACCTCCTATTCACCCCCTTCTAGTCAATTATCCTTGATCCTACACCCCATCCACTGTGCAATCCAAGGAGCCATGTGCCCCTAGTTCATACGCCTGCCATGTGTACCCTTCCTGCAGTGCCTGCAAAGAGTTGAAGTTACTTAGTAAGTCACGATAAGATCATACAACACAAATGAAAAACACAAGACAGAACACTTATGAATACGCCGTGGTCGATACTAGGTCTCCAAGTGGAACTGGAAACTCCTATCGTCGTTTGAACTGCCTCAGCAAATGATACGTAGCATAGTCGAAGAAAATGTCAAACACCAACCTCCTCTACATGAACCGGTATGATTGGTCCCTTGTGCAGAGGCTTGATATCTCGAGAGGTGCATGGGTGTACAATTAGGGGTGCAAATGGATTGGGTTAATCCCGACCGATCCGGTATCGAATTCGATTTGTACCGAAACCGAGAAGAAAATGGAAAATCCAGGCGGTTCGGATACCGGATTCGGATATTAACTGTCGGATTCGGTTTCGAATTCGGGACAGCAAAAATCCGACCGGATTGCTTCGATTTCGGGTTTCTCGGATAATATCCGATCGGATATCCGAAGCCCAGTCCCACCTCACGCCTGCACTCCCGAGCGCGTCGTCCCTTCCTCAAATCTCAGACTCTCCGCTCTCAGCAGATCTGGCCGCTCCCCTCCCCTCCTCTCTCCAACCACCGCCACCTCAGCCATGGCCAGGAGGTTCCCGCCCCTGGCCGTCCTCCTCTTCCTCCTCCTCGCCGTTGCCGTCTCCCACCTCGCCTCCGCCGTCTGCCCGGTCTCCGATGCGCACAGATTCGCCTCCGCTGAGCTCTTCACCGCCTCCCTCGACGGATCCCTCGGCGAGTAAGTTCACTAACCACTTGCCAACTCCGCCATCTCGCCCGATCTCCAGCGTTCTTCCCCTGCGGGCGCAATTACGGACCTAGTTTGATCCAGATCTGTTCCATGCAGTCCGGATCAGCGGTGTCCTCGGATGCAGTGTCGATGCCGGCGTTTACGATGTGGGTGCTAGCTTTAGAGATCTTGCTGTTGCTGCCGGGATCCTCTTGTTTGATGGTGTTCTGAGATTCATTCTTTGTGGTAGGATGTTGTGGTGAGGCTTAAGGCAGTGATCAAGGACACCAACTCGCTGCTGAAATTCTACTATTCTCTGGGAGGGCTGCTTAGCATCAATGTTGCTCCCTCTAATGCACTTTCTGGTTGATATGTTTGTTTTGCCGATCACTACTTTTTTGTAGTTGTCTGAGTTTAATGGGGTAGTTGATGATATCTTGTTGCTTTTGCAGGAACAAGGCCATAGTGTTGTTCTATCGATGTCGATAGCACATTTCACGCAATTAAGGTGACAATATGGTCAGTGCATTTTTTTCCTTATCTAGTTTTAGCAATCTCAACATATTTTCCTGTTCAAATTAGAGTTGTCTCATAATTGTCTTTGTTCTGTAGGCACTTAGCCAAAGCGATGGGAGATGGCGTTATGACACTAATAAAGGCTGAATCTAGCACATTTGCACTGGTAATAGTTCTTCTTGGTCAATCAAAGCCTTAAATAAATTTTATGTTGAAGTGTACTTGCATTTGGGATGCATTGGTTGCTAGTTCATTTTTGTCTAGTTGTCTAATTTCGCGCACTCTTTTATTATGGAGGTTATGAATAGTGAACTAGTAATCAGTGTCAATGTCTTTGTGAAGCTTTTTCTCTTCACCAGGGAAATCTCTTCTAATACATAGCTTTGGTCACTAATGTTTAGCAATAATGTACTGCCACAGGTATCGCTCTAGAAGCATTGGCAGGAGTTGTTTCACTGGCTGATGCTGAGGTTGATCCATCCATTGGTGTGTATATGCTCTCTGCTTGAGTAATTACGTTAACTTTGTCATACTTTTTCATGTGATTATCTTCCTTAAGCGTAAGTGATAAAAACGTATGGATAACTGTATGTAGTATATACTGTGTTTGGAAGGGGGAAGGCCCTAACTGGTTGCAAGTGAAAAACTCACACCTGTCATGTTGTTCATCTCCCAACTTACCTTGTGTTATCTTCCTTTAGCGTAAGCAATCAGGAAGTATGGGTAACCATATATAGTTATATACCACATTATGAAGCCTTGAAAAGAGGAAGAGCTTAATTGTACATAAGTGATCAAAACCTGAGAGCAGCAGACTGGTTTTCACCGAGAAGCCATTGCTGTTGTTGTTTTCGGAGCTGGCCTTATTAAGTGTTTGAAATTAGGCAAAATGCTGTATATGCCAGCGCCAAGCCAGTGCAAAACTTACGTGTTGGTTCATACATAAATTAGGCCGTGGATTGCCAGTATGGGCCCAGCCCAAGCGAACGGCCGACTTGATCTCAGAAAGTCAGAATAACGTTAGTATGGCCCGTGTCTTCCTTAATTTTAATGAGAAGACGCTATTGAAAATGTTCCTTTTTGTACGTCCGTGTTATCCGCCTATATTATCCGCTTCCGATCCGTAACCGATATATATCCGCCCCGATGATACCATATTCGAAACTCCGAATATTCCGAATTCGTATTCGTATCCGGTCTTACCGTATCCGATTTCGAATCCGGAGAAAAAATATGGGTTAGGATACGGTTTAAGCAATATCCGTTCGAATCCGATCCGATTGCACCCCTATGTACAATTGCTCCTCCACGTGCGACTCCCACCACACCTAGAGGACCATGAGCTGGTCGAAGGCCTCTGTGAAGTAGTCATAGAGGCTGCAAAGGTGAAAGTATGATGTCAAGACACAATGAGGATGGTGAATATAGAGAATCTTAGAATGGCATTATTAATAAGCACTTAGCTACCTACAGCACTACAGGGAACCCATGGTCGACCGATCGATGGCATTCCCACTGTGCAACTTGCCGTACTAGATCCTCCCATCTACCAACGGTCGTCTGATCTGGAAATGCTTGAGCGACCAAAGATGGAGTAGTAGAGGACAACCAGCCAATAGGGACATCAGCCTAGTCCTGAGGCAAGCATCATACAGGATACGATATGTAGCACACAGCACAGTCAAACCCAACTGAATTGTGGTACTGTCTTGATGTTAGCATCGAGGATCGCCTAGGCAAACTAGATAATTGGGTGTCGACACTGTTGCCTTGGGTACTCATGAACATCACCCAACTGAATAGCCACAATATGTACGCCTCTAGGTGATGCGCAACCTGGTAGTCGTTCACGTTAGGTGACATCCTCCCCACTTGCAAGAAGAATTATGCATTAGAACGATATTCATGTCATTGAAAGCGATACAAAACTGTATTGTACTTACATAGAACTGTCGTGGCCACCTGAGCATCAGGTTGTGCTTTTGACCCTCTGCGAAAACCTTGTAGGGTGGTGCCTCCGAAATGCTGCTCAAATCAATCCCACATAGCCCCTCCTGAACTTCTCCCTACCCATAAAATACTTTGAAAAATTCTTGACGTGACATATTTACCACACGACTCAAAATATTTTAAACACATGGTAATTATTCATGCTATGTTGAGCCTAACAAAAAGCCAAATTAAACTACAACCTATACCATGCCCATCAAAATATTTATATTTCACCTATATCTCCTACAACACAACTGGACATGCTCAATTAAATTTTAAAATACAACATGTAAGCAACCTAAATCTGGGATCCCTAACTCATATGGATCTAAACCTAACCAACATAAAGTCTTGGACTCGATCTACAAATAGGGCTAACCTACCATTTCTACACTACAACAGACAAAAAGTATATTCTAATTCTACCACTAGAACATGGGGATCTACAACTAACAACCCTAATTTTACCACTAATTTATGTTCATTGTTGCTAACCTAGCATGCTTTCATTGAAATGACCAAGAGATTATACGAGCAATGAAATCTAACTGCAAAAAAAAAGTGAGTACACGGACGAAGATGGGTGGAGTCTCCTCCCCCTCTCCTTTCTTTTCGTTTCATCTCGTCTCCTCTCCTCCCATCTCTCCTCTTCTATTTCCTGAATTAAAATGGGATTTTAGTCAAATTTCGGCCCTTATATCAGCCCTTAAACCTGCAGCCACCGTGCGACTGGTGCGTGCGCGGCCTTAGACATGTCTTGGTGACACGATTGATGATACCAGTCGTGCATCGGAAGCGTGACTGAGTGAGTGGCACAGCATCGTCCTTTTGTTGCACGGTTGGCTGCCGGTTGGCCTGACTTGCGCTATGAGACAGTGATTGAGCCACGTGTCAGCAGGCGCCGCTCAGTCATTCTCCTATACCGTGACTTGAGCGGCCACGCCATCTGGTTGTTGGACCACCGCACGAGTGGACCGTATCGCACAACGGACCATCAATTATGGGTTATTTGTGTAAAAAGGCGGTTTATTTGTGTAAAATAAATAAAAAATAGTTTATTTAGAAAAAAAATCTACTGCTCGCCCAAGGTTCTAACTCTGGCTGACTTCTGATCAGAATTCAGTAGCCGTGACGAAGAGAATTAGCTGATACCGTGCGACGTTCAAAATATCTCCACAGTGCGCGCCATTGAATTCCATGCCCCTAGCTAGCTACCCGATTTTTTTGTATTTTAGCCCTTTTTTTGAAAAATATTCACATTTAAACCCCTGGTAGTTTTAATTCCGTTTTTGGACCCAGAGCTCGGCGCCGTGACCCACGGCGCCGAGCTAACACGTCTCGGCGCCGTGGTCCACGGCGCCGAGGTCGCAAGCCCGCACCAGCGTGGCGGCCTGCGTGGCGCCTACGTGGCAGCCACCTCAGCGCCGTGGCTCGTGGCTCCGAGGTCGGAGCCGTGGGCCGTGGCGCCGAGCTGCCTACCACGTGGCGCCACGGCTGTTTAGGGTTTGCACCGATCAGCCTTTTTTCGCAAAATGAATTATTAGTTGTATTTTTTATTTGGATTATTTAATGATAGTAATATTATGTAATATAGTTAGTTATTTATTTATAGAGAGCAAAAAATACGACGTATGTTTTGAAAATTCGTTATGTATTGCAGATGATACATGTAGGAAAATTCGTGTATATTTTTTAAAAATATTATGGTACGTTGGTAATGGTTTTTGAAAAATAAAATTCTGCAGGCCGTGACGAACGAGTTTTGTGTGAAGTTCTGCAGGCCGTGAGATGTCATGGGCAAGACAGAGGAGGCGACATGTGGCATACAAGCAACTCTCCTCTTCATTTTGTTCGATTGTTACTACACACTTGGGGAAATAATTATCGATGATTCTGGTCAATCCCATCCCCTCGCTTGTGGATTGACGAACGAGTTATGTGTGAAGTAACGATTAGTGTATTTGTGATTTTTGTACAATGCTGACCGTGAAAAATATGTTGAACTGGCAATAACATTTTTCGATCATGTTATGTTGTTTTATTGGAAGAAATTTTTTGAACTATTTTTTATGACAACTGTGATAGGAACAATTGGACGAAAGGAGGGGAAGTGATAATAAGACACGTGGGAATCATTGCATGGGAAAAGCCGAGATAATAAGCTTATGAAGTTGGGACGAACATGGCGTGTACAATTTTATTACATGCTAGCACGATATCCGACTAATCGACCTAACCGCTCGCATTTACCTCTCGTGTGGACCGGTCTATTACATCTTGTCTACTAGGTGTAGCGTGGTTGTTTCCCCTTTCGCCGCGCTCAAGATGGCTCCGCCGCATCCTTCTTCCTGTCACTCTTGGTCTTGAGAGCGCCTCACGAGCTTGAAGCTCTTCCTCCCGACGCTTGATGGTCGCTTCACGCAGACTTAACTTCTCCTTCCTCCTTTGCACTCATCCTCCTTGCCTCGCAGACGGATTTGGTCCACCCTCACGCGGCGCTCTTGCTCAAGCCGCATCCGCTGCTCCACCTCGCGAGCCCGAGTCATCTTGCTAAAGTATTGTCCTTTATTTTCTACCTCCACCGCCGGTTATCCGCCATGCCGCGACACCGATCCACCCATTCGATGAACGTGCAAGCCTATGTGTGGCGTGGTAGATGTCATGGATCAAGTTGAAAAACGGTAACGAGAAACAAATGATTTAGTTGTGGTCGTTACCACGAAGTTGTCATCCAGGTCTGGACACTTGAAGAACCTACGCCCGTATCCCAACATCGTCCTAAAGCCGCAATGACACAATGACACTTCGGGCGCTCATGCCACTCCGGCACTCCAAATGGGTCGGACTTCCAGGAAGACATTGTTGTGTGGTAGTATTGTGATGTCTTGAGGAGGAGATGTGGTATGGAAGACATATGAGGCCTTCATATAGGCAGGTTATCGGTGCAGTGGGCATAGTCCATGGAGAGGATCTTTTCGCTTTTCCTGGATTCCAGTGTAGCAATAAATGGCCCTATGTAGGCTTTTCAGAGACTATAGTCTCGTAATAAATTCATAGTTCGTAGCCTTTTCAAAGACCTACACCCCTATATGTGTACAGGCCTACTCCTGTAAAGGCTAAAGACCTACGCCCCTATATGTGTACAGGCCTACAGGCCTACTCCTGTAAAGGCTAAAGACCTACGCCCTATATGTGTACAGGCTAAAGGCCTACTCCGTCACTACGCAAAGCTGACATATGCTGCCCCGTTTTGTCATGTCACTGAGCAAAATCTGAACTCTTTTGTCATGTCATCGAGCAAACCGCCTCTTTTGTCATCTCACCGAGCAAAAGCTGACCTCTTGTGTCATGTCCCTGAGCAAAGCTGGGGCGTGTTGTCATGTCCCTGAGCAAAAGCCTCTTTTTTTGGTGGTCACTGCATTAAGCTGCCCCGTTTTGCTATAAGTAGCACGGTTGGGGTCCCATGACATTGTGAATCAAACAAAGTAGTACCCTCTCTTTCGTGGTGAAACATACCATGTCTGAAGCCGAGGGGCCAGTGGGATTTGGGTCACCGAAGGATGACATTCCCTTAGAAACGAGGGATATGTTCGGGACGTACTCATAATGCATGCCTGGATTAACCGCTTTGATTGCATTGAAGAGTGCTGGCAACTGCAAGTACCCATCTTCCCAGTCCCCATATATCATCCTCCAAATGCGTTGCTTTGCCCTCCATGCTTTTCCATACCTTATCTCGTATCCAAATTTCTCCTTAACAATCCCAGCAAGTGTCTTCACCTTCATATTGGGTTCTCCCTTTACTATGTGACACAGTGACTTGGCAATAATGGTAGAGGTCAACTGCCGATGCTTCTGTTTTAGCTCTGCTTCGGCACAAGTGTGTGGGCCAACGATTCTTGTGATCTTGAACTTTCCCGTGTCCTTCTGTTTGCTAGCACAAACCCTCCATTCACATGTTTCCTTCTCGCACACAACTGTGTACCTTCGCTCCACATAAGAATGTCTCACCTTGAATGGCATTTTACGGATCACTGAATACTCCTGCAGCCACCTTTTCAATGCAGACAAGTCCTCAAACACCATGCCCTTCTCAATTGTCATGCTTGACCGGCTCAGAGCATCTAGCAACTTGTCATCCCTTCCTTCTGCATATGCCTCATGAGAATGCCTAAGATCGCTGAATTCATGAACTGATGGATCCCGGCCAGGGCAATAACGCCTGATCAGCTCAATATCACTTTCGGTCAGCTCTCCAAAAGGGCGGTTATCATCAGAATCAACGGCCCTTGCGATCTCGTAAGGCTCCAGATCATCCACAATTTGAACATCCACAATTTGAACATCCACACTGTTGGAGTCTCTGCAGACTTCTTCAACGTTGCCAGATGGAGCAACGGGAGGAACAACCACATTATCAGGAATGTTTCCTGCATCATAAGCACGACAACGATGGGATTGAGACAAAATAAAGGAATGACAGGAAAAGGCTAAAGTGTTGCTCGACACTTACTGGGATGATTCTGGGTCAATCCCATCTCCTGAGGGGCCGCCACGACATCATCAGTCCGACATTCAACTCGAACTAGTTGAGAAATCTGAACCTCGTTCGGGGAAGATAGAGCATCGGGCACCTCAGGCACTTCTTCCACATCCACCGCAAGATCCGGTAACGGAGGGTCAAAGGGTGCCTGATCACCTAGTTCTGGTGAATAACCGTGAGGGGTGGGATCAATGGACACCTTCCGCACAACAACGTCCAAACATTTTAACTCATTCCTCATAACCAATTTGACATATTTGTCCCACTCATCCTCTGAACCAATTAAGATCAACCGCTTTGAGAATTGTGTCTTTCGAACCGGTGAAGTAACCCTCAACCGTGATGCTCTCCTCGTTTGCATGACAATGTAGCTTCTCCCGAGCCTTAGCAACCAACTCACTAAACGACGGCCGATCACCGAATATCAGAGGCACCCTTTGCATTTCAACAAATTGAACATTTCCATAATCATCACTTGTCACACTGCCTCCATGATATAGGGTCACTAGGTTGTCCATCTAGTTCATACACAAAACCAAACTTAATACCTTTAAGCGAAATTTTGGATAAATCACATGCATACTTGTTTAAGCAATAAAATATCTAAATGAACCCTTTCCCATTCAAACATCTATATATCTAATAGGATCCAGATATAGTCACATGAGATTTTCAGTTATAATATGCAGCCTACATTGTCTTTTTTTGGAGTCAAACAGAACCACCAATATCTATCTAGATATTGTATTAATCACACCAAAAGTATAAAATCATTATACCTTCTCGTAGGTACCATAGATATGGAGTGAACATTAAGCGACAGTGTGTAACATATGTGGAAAAAAATTCACGATATACTAGAGATTCACCTTGAAGGCTTGCGGGGGCCGGGGAGGCGGTGGCGGGCGGGGCGCGCGGCGGGGCGCTGCCCGGCCGGGCGGCGGCGGGGCCGGGCGGCGTGGGCGGAGGCCTGCCGCCCGGGAGGCGGCGGGCGGGAAGGCGGCGGAGGCGGCCGGGCGGGAGGCGCTGGCGGCCGGGGCGGCGGAGCCGGGAGGCGGTGGCGGCGGGGAGGCGGTCACGGCAGAGGCGGGGCCGAGGCGACGCGACGCGAATGAATGCTCGGCCAAGCCGACTGGGTAAATGCCGCGAGCTCGGCGCCAAGATCCACGGCGCCGAGCTCGGCGCCATGTAGGCGCCACGTAGGCCGCCACGCTGGTGCAGGCTTGCGATCTCGGCGCCGTGGACCACGGCGCCGAGACGTGTTACCTCGGCGCCGTGGGTCACGGCGCCAAGATCTGGGTCCAAAAACGGAATTAAAACTATCAGGGGTCTAAATGTGAATATTTTTCAAAAAAAAAGGCTAAAATACAAAAAATTCGGGCTAGCTACGTACCAGCCGGACACGAGCATGGAGTGCTTTACCAGTTACAAACAAGGACTATCCAGTTAGGTTGTTCGCAACGAGATGTGCTCGATTGGCTCGTGGATTGAGCGTGACGGGTACGACCGCAACATGCCCGGGTGTTCCAGGACAGCTCCGGACGCGTTGGATCCAGCCCAGCGCATCCGCGCAGCGTGCGCGCATCGCCAGAGTTTCCGGCATGCACGCATGGCCCAC